>JAGDQP010029473.1:0-23339 GCA_022664845.1 Lepisma saccharinum | reverse complement strand
GAAGTGTTTTTGTATTAGCGGTGTTGCCACGAAGAAAAAAGAACGGTTTCCAATATGCTATGAAAGTACATAAAATGTTTAATTATTCTGATATTGACCTAGAGTTTTGGACTGCATGCTTGCAAATGAACTCAGGACTTTTGGCATTCCGTTAACCTTCCTGTATTGTCTACAAAGAAACGAACCTAAGTCCTCTTAATTTACACGGGAACATCTTATCCCACGACTCGCAATAATAATGTCTAACAAGGAAAATTTACTGTCGTTGGCCAAACCATGTCCCGTGTCGTGACTGTGTTACTGTGGCTATGAACTAAACCGAAGTGCTGCCTATGCCCTTCCTAGGTAGTGAGAGACTTGTTACTGGACCCTTGTTAAAAAAAATACCTAAGTCCATTTCATGTCATGGGGAACTTGGTGTTACTGTGGCGATGAACTAAACCGAAGTAATACCTATGTCCGTTCTACGTCAGGGGAAGCTTGGTATTATTGTCGCGATGAACTAAACCAAAGTAATGCCTATGTCCGTTGCATGTCATGAAGGTGTTGCTGCTGCGATTAACCTCTTGAAAGAATGTAAACGTTTAAGGAGATTGATTGCAAACCAAAATATATGAGACTCCACAAAGTGACAGTAACCTTCCTTATTGACGAATAAGGTGCAGAGTGAATTAGATTGTTATTGTCACGACAAGCTTTAGGTTTTGGGAACTGAAATTTTTGCGATGCGAAAAATATATTATTTTGCTCAAACTTTACTGTGTGTAACGTTTGCCACTAGACCACGGAGAAAAGAGTACTTGGTGTGCCGAATGGAATCCAACAGAGTTGAATTAGATTGGTAAAAACTTGTGATTACGGAAGTCTGTTGCGTCGATCAACTTGGTAATTGAACAGAAATTAAACCATAGTTTCTTGGTCAGTGACCCACGAAATTTAAAAATGAGGAATCCATCGAATGTGTAGCCGTAAATTGTTTTGCAAGTTGCTATGATATTTTTTTCTTGTAATTTAAAATACCCTAACACCTTCTGTAACCGTTCCATGTTGTAGCTTATGAGTACTACAAATGATTGTGTTTTTATTACCCTTAACCCTAAAGAAAAAGAAAATAAGGTGCAGACCTCTTGATTTGGTGGTAACAAAACTGGAATTAAAATTAAATACTTGGAGCAGAACCTAAATCCTGCTGTATTGAAGGAGGTGTAAGGGTATTTAAACATATTATTTTTGTTGCTGGAGAATCTCTGAACTCCACCACAAGTGTAGATGTTGAAATTTTCATCGAGTTCTCAGTTTAGGTTTTATGAATCATATAATGAAATTGAGGAAAACACTGTTGAGACTTCATTCCGTAAAGAGACAATATAAAAATAAAATAATAACCACTGGCGTTACAGACCAATAGGTCCTGAGCCTCCCCAACGCAATTTGCTTGCGCTTGGTGAAACTGCGTCCTCCTGAGTGATGGCAGTGTGGTCAGCGCCGCGCGCCATCTAGCCACGAACAGGTTTATTAGACTTAGTGGCCGTCGCGTCTTTATTCACGTAACCCCCAGTTTTCCTCACGACGTGGGGTGGACGCCGGAAAGTGGGACTTTAGCTGGGAATTGAACCCTCGACCACTCTAACATGAGTCCAAAGCTCCAACCACTAGACTATGGAGCCCCAAAGAGACAATATATACGATGAAAAGTGAGAAATATTCCTGGAAATGTATAATGTAACCAGAAAGTAGTGCAATATTGCTATTTTTTTAAATTTGAATCGTGACCAGGACTGATTTGACATAAAACTTCCTCTACCAACCATGTATTTGTTATATTTAACAGAAAAGAGGATGTCAGGAAAGCATATGTAACCATTATATAGCGAGAAAAGTGATATTTAAAGTACATACTTGAAGTACAAAATAGGATTTTTCTGAGTAGTTAACACGAAATACAGTCGATTCTGCCTGAAAGCTTTGCTAGAAAAGCAATGATTTGTTGGATTTTACCCAAAGACTATTTGTATTCGTAATAACGAGAAAAAACTGTCAAATTCTAGTCTATACAATCGATTGTTCTGGTCATTGAACTGTTTATAGGACATTCAAGGACAAATCAGTATTGCTTTAGCTTGTCGATCGACCTTCAGGATGAATATTCTACTACTAAAAAGGTTTTTGTTCCTTTTATGAATTATTAAAGCATTCTTCAAGTTAAATAATTTTACTACAACCTAGCCTTGTGGTTTTTTTCTAGCATATGTACTCAATAGAAAGAAGACATGTAGAGATAAATAGAGTCATAACTAGGTTATTTTACTGCTTTTTTATTGACTTGCTTTCTCTAATGTTAGGATCTGATGTCATTTTTACGGCTGTCTTTATTTGAAGGTAGGAAGGATTTCGAACAAAACAGCTTCTCATATATCAAGTATTGACCAATAATGATCAGCAGTGTACCCAACTAAGATTAATTCAATTAATTAATTTACTACTTAGATATTATATAATGTTTGATGACTATAACCAGTAAAAGCAATCAGTAACGGTCTCTGGTGTTGGCATCTCAGATTTAACCTACTTTTAAAGTATTTTGTATCTCTGAATGACTGCCAGCTAGTTTTATAGTACAAGAAATAACATTTAACTTTAAATGTGCATTCATAATAGGTTAAAGACTCAAACTATAGTTTGAACTTGGCAAATATTCACACAAAATGAAAGTTAGCATGAGAATAGAAAATATTGTATACTATTTGAAATTGAATGGAACCCTCTTCCTTGCCTCACTTGAGAGATATTTATCAGTGACAAAGCATATAGTTAGATATGATCTACTTTTGCTAACCGGATTCGTATAATAATATAGAAAGAGCTATGATAAATAAGGATAATGTCACAAAGGACAAAGTGAATATACCATCCCCTTGACTATATATCTTTTGTATTACACCTGCACCATATTGAATTGCATAACAAGTAGACATTAATAAGATAGCATCTCCTTTTAAAGAAGGCCTCGTAGGATTGTATAGTGCATTCCAATAATCTAGTTGCTTCACGAAACTGAGGTAATACATATACGAATTGCGGTATAATGGTTTTTCCTTGAAGCAAGCAACTTGTTCGTTAGTTACTTTATCCTGGAGAGAATAAAATTAGATACGTATACAAAAAAAAATGGAAGCAAGGGCATCTTTCTTTTATTTTGGGGCATACAAATGTGTAACTTTGTTACAGACACACATAAAACACGTTTCAATGATTGTACTTGGCATATAAGGAATATATCTATAAAAATCTTTCACGAAGAACACATAAGATCATTTATTTTTAAGACTAGATAAAATGCTATTAATACGAAAGAATGCAGAAACATACTTGACATTAGTTTGAACAAATATATTCATCAGGAATAACAGAGAAGAACTTCACATGTTTGGTTGCTAGCTGCAAGAATCCATAAGCAATAGAAGATATTTTACATAACAGGAGGGATTTTAGTTTCTGCGTTTACACGAAATTTATATGAGGCAATTTCAAAAATACGTCAAAGGAAAGCGATAGTTGTATTCACTCACTTGATTTTATGTAACAAGCTTACATATTATTATTGGTAGATTAAAGAGGAGTACTTCCGCATGTTTTAAAGTTTGAACTTTTAAAAATGACTGACAGCTTACTGAATATTAGAACAGCGTATGTTAAGATTTTAGGTACAAGTAACTTGCATGAAAAAGACATTGGAGTCGGTATTGTGATCTTATATTTTGAAAGAGAAAACTTTCATGCATATCTATCGTATTTATGAAAAACGAAACGCTATTTAGTTGAATTCCAAGTTTTGCTTGACTGTAATACTCAGTTTGGATTTGTAAAGGAGGAGTTTGAAGAATGATTACATAAACGTAATGGAAGAACTTCTGTTTATAAAATTGTAGTATCTTTTGTGTACTTGAAAAATCTGCTAATATAACCAAATTGTGCCTTCGTTGTGACTGCTTCTTATAAATGAAGCGCGCGCAGCTTTTGTCGGGAAATGCTACTTCAGTTTGACATTGAAGAACATTGCAAGTATGAACAAATACAAAATGATGACTGCATTGTCGGCATATTAACAAAGCCAAGTTTACTCCTTGTGTTTCAGGAACTTTTCGACAAAATCCATTACTACACTAGAGTACCAATATCAGAGTTCAAATTGTCCCTTTTGAAAATAAGACCTCGCCATTTAGAAGATGTGCGTAGTATATTGCAAACGAAACTGAAACCTTTTTGCCCGCATTTCTTAAAAGAGACGCGCAAGTGAATCTTTTATTCTTTTGAACTGTTAATGCACTGACCACAGTGCTGCACCTAGATTTATTTTCGGGACCGGATACGAACTTTTGTCATGAATGCAATGAGAAACATTCCTTGAACTTGCAATTACAATTTTTTAGGCGAACCATATGCATAGCTGTCAACTGTTTGGTTTTCAATGAAAGAAACGTACAGTTATTTTTCGAATTTTGAATGAAAGTTGACTGTGCTTTTTCTTTTCATAAAATAAATAATCAGAAGAAGTATTCAGATTCTTTGTGTTTTACAGTGCGCAGTGTCTAACTTTGAAGGCAAATTTGTTTTTTCTTTATATTTAGGTATAAAATATTACATCTTTACCAACTATTTGAAATAGCTTTCCTTGTTGATTGGCATTCTAAGAGAAACAGACTTAACTTTTAAGTAATTATCTAATATCCTGTTACACTTTCCGGAAAATACTGCACCCAATTACGTTCTTCAAGATGTATTTTTTAATTCGAATTGAGAAAACCTTCATGTTTTGAACTGAAACTTTCAAATGCGCTTCAAGTATGTATAGATACCAATACTAATATCTGAAACATGAGGGTGAACTCATACTTTTGAACATTAAGAACGGTAGAACTATTAAGTCATTCTATTATGATCTTTGAAATAAAAAAAATGTGATAAAGTTTTTTTTACAGACAAACATATATTTTGCAATCAGAATTTGCGAATAGTTAAAACTCAAAGGATTTCTTTTACTTTCCAGAAGCATGTTTTATTAATTACAAGAGAAATACCTTCCTCATTCGATATTTTATATATTTATGTCATTCAGGCTCTCACAAAACTCAATCATCCAGCCTCTTTGAACATGTCCTTGTATCTATTTTTTATCATTTACAGGGATACTAATTATTTTCAAAGACGAAAAATGAATATCTTATTGTCGAATACTAACAAGAAAACATATCTCCATAACAGCAGAAAGAAAAAAGGAACTTGCATTTACTATGAAACAGAAATATGATAAAACTAACTTGAAAAATCGAAACTAATTTCTTTTGAAATGTGTTTTCTTTTCGAGAAACTGTATTAATATTTCTTTCATCCATACTTTTGTTTTCAACTAATATGATGTTCCCTCTATATGTTTTGTCTTTCTGACTAACAAGAATTACAACAGTCTTATGTTTCTTTAGTTTCACTCGACATATAAATGTCTTTTCTGACTAGCAAGAATTACAATAGCCTTAGATTTTTAGTTTCCCTCGACATATAAATGTCTTTTGTGATTGGTCCCTAAAATTGAACATTTTTCTCGATCAAATGATTGTTTCAGTTTACTAACGATTGTTTTATAGAGACAACAACATAACATCTCAAAAAACGTCTAAACAAAATTGCAAATTTCATAACGTCTAAACAAAAAACAGAACTTGCAATGACAAGAGTCATGAGGTTATCCGAAAAGTTGTAACATGTGCAGAACAGATGCGCAGTTGTTTTCTTTACTTGAACATGAACTTGACTCGCCTGCTGAAATAAAGGAAATTAAATTAAAATACTTTAGTTGTACGGGAAAGTTGTGATACACGTTTCTCAGGAACACGAGTTGCATTTTCAGATCATAACCGCAGACCATTTTCCCCGGATCATTGTCTCTCTTTCTTCAAAATACGAAATCTCTCAAGTTGATATTTTGAAGAATTCAAAGAAGAAAATGTAAAAAGAAATGCAATCACAAACTGAAACTTGTATTTGTACATTTTTAACATAATCTTTACCTTTTCCTAATATACAAAATATAAAAAGCTAAATGCATCAATGCAAAATGAAAATGGAACCTGCATTTGTTGCTGGATAAAAGTACAAAACTCTAAACTTAGAAATTTAAAAGTAACTTTTATTATTATTTTTTCGTTTTACGGGAAACTCTTAGAATATTTCACGTGTCAAGTCTTGTTCCACCTCCACATTTTGATGAACACAATCTCTTCCATGTCAATTTTATCCTTTGGCTCCCAACGATAGTTACAGCTGACCATAGATTCACTCTTTTGAGCAACTCTAACCAATAGTGAGAACAAATTATTTCCCTTGCAATTCAAGTGTCTAAGAAATAAGTGCTTCGTAATACATTTTAATTTTTCAAACAACAAGATGTAAAAACAAAAGTGAAACGTGTATGTTCTTCACAAGTAAAATAATTTTGATATGAACTAAACAAACAACTTGCAAAGACGAACAAATGGTTCCATACTTTCTGATAAAAGAATTCCTGTCGTTCAAAGAAAATTACAAGTACGAAAAAGTAAAGACAAATACTCTATATAAAAATCTGAAAACATGTTTCATACTTTTAAAAAATTAAAAAAACACAAAAGCTGACAACACAAAAATAAAAAATTTTGAAGACATGCAAAACAAAATTAACTACAAAGAAGTAAAGTAGGAGTCTAAGATAACAATTTTAACATGCAAATAGAAACATTTAACATAAATGTAATTGCAAAAGAATATCAAACAGTTACAACAACAACAGCTTCTGCATTCAACAAGAAAACACTTTTCGTGCTAGGTTAGTTTAAGTACCTTTCATCTGGAACACAAGTCAATAAAATTTACCTATGCAACACTGATCCAACATCTCACCTGCAACACTGTGTACCCATCCCACTAAAACGAAGTAGATAAGGAGGGGGTATTTTTTCAAGCCGTATTTTTCACAACTCGTTTTGTTCCTAATATAGCAAATGATAGTGTTTCCAAGTTTTTTATGAAAAAGTGGTAGTGTTTCTACCTCTTCATGTTTTTTACTTTATTAATATTTTTTATTAATTAAATTTTACAATTTATTCTGAGTTGGCAACCTGAATAACAAGAAAATGTCACTAAGCTGAGGTCACACTTGATTCACAAACTAATTTCGTTCAATTCCTTACGCTAATTCGTCTCGGTAATGAGGGGGTCACGCTTTGCTGAACACTATGTTAAATTCCCTATGGCGGAGTGAAAAAGTAAAGTACTCCACTGATCTCACCATCTCAAAAATAATCATAGGTATAGCAAACAAAGTTCTCACATACCCTACTCAAGGTGACGATGATGGTAGGCAGCATTATGCGTTCGACCCTGGGTTTCTTCGTGCGGCAGTGATATGGTCAAAGGACTGCTCAGAATATAGATCCCGTATTATCAAAAGTGAAGCCCACACATACCTCTATGGTGGCTTTATGATGTAGTCTGCCAAGGCCTAGGTGGTCGGCCGGGACCCAATCTGCTGGAGACAGACTTGTTTGGTAGACTAGATGATGATGATGACGGAACGCAGTATGTCCAACGGTTTCCACCTTCTCTATCATTCGTCCTATCTCATCCTGGTGTCAATGCGCTGCTGTCTTTTATAAAAAACCCAGGATTGTATGGAATGTCTTCCTGGTGTTCTTGCATTCCACTACGTCTCGCTTGCATCCTGTGGCGTACATGTTAGAAACACCTCGAAGATGAGACAGTCTCTTTTATTAATATTTAATCGTATTCGAATTTGAAAAACAAATCCCAGACAGCATTGAGATTTGTGTAGCTGCTTGTGGTGAAACTTATGATTTATTTTTTATTCTAATATTAGGTATTTTTTTAAATGCATGTTTATTTTATATGTAATGAATTATCCTAACGATCTTATTTTATTTACCATTTTTATGGCTGTTTGTGCAGGCAGGGGTCCGAGTAAATTGCTTTGTCCAAGGGCCAACAATGATTTTAAGATGACACAGCACAGGAGACAGGTAGATGAGGCTTTAACCGAATCAATAGCCTGGGACCCCAAAATACCTTTATTCAGTACTGCCCCCCGCTCTCTTTGTGCGTGTGTGTTCATTCTATCTCAGCGGATTATTTTAAACACTAGTTCATTGGTGTTGTAATTATTAGAAGTTATATTTCCAATAGGTGGAATTCTAAGTAACATGTTTGGAACAAAAAAGTTTTTCGAAATTGGTAGAAACCAGCCCCTGCCCTTTGTTTCTTTGGAAAGGAAAAATATTTACTCATATTAATTTGGCATAAAACTAGTTTCCGTTCTAAAATTTATCAACATATTACTAAATGTGCTTTATTCATTCATGCCCGAAAGGTAGATGCCAACTTTGCTTTTGAACATTTTCACCTTTCATTTTTATACAGTTTGAACTTTTTTACAGTTTGGACTTACCTTGGCTCTTTCTGTTTAAAATTTAGCAGAGAAATCATCATTCATTATTTTGTTTTTATAATGAGATTTGCATTAGTGGTGTGGAATTTAAGGTGTAGCCTACGGGTTAATTATAACGTATTCCGAACCACTGCGTTCAGTGAACCCTACCGATTTTGTGACCGCACCACGCGCACACAAAACATGTTTGTTAACCCTTTGACTTTATCCTAGATGTGTCTTAGAACTCTCCTGTTCCAGTAGAAGTCATGAGTACTTAATAGGGTGGGTCGATTTTTTTTTCTTCAGATATTGGGGTTCGAGTTATCATCAAAAGTTGTGAAAAACTGGTACCAAATAAAGCTACGCCAAATATGGCCGTCCTAAAACAATATTTAACCGAAAACAAAACAATTGTTTTGTGCAAGACAAGTAATAAAAATTTGATACCAGTTCCCACATTTTGGATTTCGAGTAGTTATAAAAAGTTGTGCATTGGTGCGAAATAAAGCCATGTCAAATATGGCCGGTTTTGGCCGTTTTCAAACTAAAATTTTCGCGGGCTCCGGTGACCGGCTAGATATTTTTTGATCTGGCTGTTTCTGCAAACAAACATAACAAACAACATGCTACAACTTCTGCACGCTACTCAAATTCATGCTTCGAAAAAAATCGTCCGTTTTCAAAATTAACGTTTTCGGGCTCCGGGTAAATATTTTTTGATCCAGCTGTGTTTGGGCAAACAAATATAGCATAAAATTCTAAAACGTATTCAAACTCAACTTTCTAACAATTTTTTTCGGGGGGAGGGGGAGCTCAAAACGGCCGATTTTTTTTTTTAGAAATTTGAGTTTGAGTCCCGTGCAAAACTTGTAGAATCTTATGTTTGTTCACCGAAATAGCCGGATTAAAATAATATGTAGCCGGGCCCCGGAGCCCGCGAAAATTTTAGTTTGACGGTCAAAACCGGCCATATTTCACATGGCTTCATTTCGTACCAATGCACAACTTTTCATAACTATTCAAACTCCAAAATGTGGAAACTGGTATCATATTTTTATTCCTTGTTTAGAAAAAAAAAAATGGTCCCTTTAGGAGGCCAGGGGCCCGGTAAAATATTGTTTTAGGACAGCCATATTTTTCATGGCTTTATTTGGTACTAATGCACAGCTTTTGTTGACAATTTGAACACCAATATCTGAAATAAAAATTGTCTCACCCTAGTACTTAATCTGAACCTTTTAAAAGTAACTTTGGTCACCATTTTAAAAGTGACTGAATGAGTTCTGAAACACCTGTCTACATAAATTCGAATTATCCTCACAAAATATAACATATAAAAGTCACTTCTGTCTTACTGTTGGATTTCTGAGAACCTGTACTTTGTAATTTTAGATCCTTTGGTTCTTTTTACTACGTTTTCATTCCTTATTTTAGTCGATATTCTCTCTCTTCTTCTTCTATATTTTGGCTTATCTTTCTTTCTCTCTCTCACACACACTCTATTTTCTCACTGTCTGACAGGTATCCGTGGGTTTACATATTTAATTGTGTGTGTTAAATGTATCCCTGTTTCATCTCACTTTTACACTTTTATTTCATCTATAAAATTCTGTCCTCATGTTGTTTGCTTATTTTCGTGACGTGAGAGAGAGACGATGGGGTGGGGGCAGTGGCGTATCCTGACTTTTGAGGTTGGGCATGCAATGTTATTACTATTATTATTATAAAGAATTATGCATGGAAATAAGAGATCACTTCCATCTAATTGCTCTTTACAAACTTGCAATTCCCTCTTTCTTACTGTCATAGACCTCGATTAACGAAGTTCGATACATGGTAGTTTCACTGGTGATTTACAAGTGTTTCAATTGCATGCCAGTTTTCATGCGAAAACGGAACCGAAAAGGTGATAATTTCTTCTCGTTTTGGTGGTAAATTATAATTTCCTACAGAAAAACAATAGGATGGCGCGGCAGGTATACACAAGACATAGAGAGCAAGAAAGAATTTGAAACAAAAATGCTTATCTGTTGCCGCTCACGGAAATAATTCCTGCTACTAAGGAGGAAGTAATTAAGTTACTTCATAAGTTTTATCCTTTTCTAGATGAAAGGCGAAAATAGGAAGTATCCTCAGTAAAGTCAACAAAATATGAGTATATAACACATTTAGAAGTTTATCTTGTGATTTTTTTTAGGAAACACAAAAATCCACACAATCCCAATCCGATATGCCCGTTCGATAGTGCGGGCATCCAACTATCTCGTTTTATGTGTACCGTTTCACAATCTCAACCTGAGATGCCCGCTCGATTTTGCAGACTGTGTGAAAATTTTGCACCAAGTATAGTATATTTTAAAAATAATAACGAGTTCCGTAACCACAGCATCTCACCTCTAAGCTCACGTGGTCACACTCTTACTATCACGTGCTCGGATTTCAGAAAAGCGATCTGCGGAAACTAAGTTATAGTGCCACTATGATGACGTCGTCTAAGCACATACCGTCATAACAGAATGTTCTAACAATGTGACAACGGCGCATGAGTCATACAACCATCCATCTAGCAACACTGTCATGTCGTCATGGGAATTTCTAGCAATATGGCAACGTCGCATGACTCATACATTCAACCATCTGACCACGGTGTTGATGTAATCTAATCACATGACGTCATAGTACAGCGTCATGGTAACGTCACATGAGTCATACACCAACCATTTGACAACGCTGTGATAACGTCATCTATCCACATAACACCATAGTACAACGTCCTAACAACCTTCCATGAGTCATACATACAACCATCTTACAATACTATAATCACGTTATGGGAAATTCCAGCAATATGGCAACGTCACATGCGTCATATATTCAACCATTTGACAACACTGTGATAACGTCATCTACCTATATATCACCATAGTACAACGTTATAACAATGTGGCAACGACGTATGACTCATTCAATCATCCATCTGGCAACACTGTGATTACGACAAAGGTCAATGACCCCGTGACGTCAGCGGCGCCAGACTGTCTGGAATTTTCTAACGACCTGAGCCGATTTCTGCTCATTATAACCGAACTAGAAATCCTAAATTTTCTTTGAAAGGAACATATTTAACGCAATGGCACCTGGAGACAAAAAATGTACAGAAAAGCGTTCCGAAAACATTGTTGACTTAATGGACAAACAGGCATTCATGGGCGTATTCAACGCAGTGAGAGCTCTCTGAGCACTGAGTGCTCAACGATCCTTTAAGGTCCGAAATCTTTTGAATAATAAGAAATTCAGAGTGAGCCTTTCATGCTCCCTGGAACTCGATGGACAACTTGCTGAGCAGCTCAAAGAGGGCTCACTGAGTGGAATGTTCCCAATAATTATGCGTTTCAGGATGGATTAGTGTATATTTGACATTAAATTACAACTTAAGATGTTTCTGAGTTTATTTGTTAATTTGGATTTCTTGGAGGGGGGGGGGGTTGTTCCAGTTTTTTAAATTTAGTTCGACCTGAAACATATTTTAGGCAAGATTTTGCCCCAGTTTATCGTGCAAAAGGGAAAAAACATTTTACTTTTAATCTAAATTTTTCGCAAATTTTTGTGTCCATATTTATTTAGCATTTATCCTCATTATATTAACGAAGAAAACTTTGTTGGTTTAATTTCTCTAACAGACAGTATTTAAAGATTTTTTGCCAGAAAGTGAGTGGGAAAACATCATTGAGGAGTCTCATCCTGGCTATAAACCAGCAGATGATCAAAGCATAGGGTTAAGTTATTTTCATCTTTATGCTTTGTGCAACTTATTGAATCGCCCTATTATTCTGTATGATGCGAAAATTTCAGACTTTTCCACAGGTAAGAGGTTTTTGTGACTTGTCTATTTGTTGTAGTTAGCAGTAACTGTAACTTTTAAGTGACCGTGCTATAATTTTGAGTATGGCGTACTCGTTCATCTCGTCTAAACGTAATGAAGTAACTATCTTAGATCTAAAAAGTTTGCTGAGGATAACGAATGCAAACACAACTTGAATATCTCATATAACCACTACTTATCTGTGTTTGATACAAATTTGTTGAGTTTTTCCGGTGATTTCGTTTCAGTTTCAAGCAACATTGTTTGTCACTATTGAAGATAATAACAAATTAAATTATCTAAAGCACTAATTTAATAACTGCTAACTTCCTCACTAACTAATGATGATAAATTGTGTAATAAAGCAGAACAAGGAAAGGAAAAAAAAAACACGATAACCATGGAAGTAGTTCCATGATTCTCTTATGTTATTTCGGAAAGAAGTACAGTGTATTACCCTTTTATTTTAATCAATAATCAACGAATTAAAAATATAGATGGTTATGTTCGCAAAACTATATTTTGATACCATGAGCAATAAATGCAATACTAACGCGATTATATATGTTATTGCTAAATTATAAACATTAATTCTAAATCTAGTAAAATATTTATCTAATAAGTTTAAGAACTTCTCAATTCGAAGTTTCACTAACTGGATCTGGTCTGCTATCGAATCAGTCTTGTTCTGTAATAGTTTGTTCAAGCTACAGCCAAGGTAAAACTACTAATATGGTTATATCAATAATAATAATTGCAACTAAATCTAAATTCCAACTCTAATTCTAATTTATCAACTTATCTAATATACTACTAACTGTACACGTTGTTTCATCTTTTTTATTTCAATGTCAACTGAGTAGTATGTTATGCTCTGTTTCTCTTTGTGTACCTGGCAGTATCTATGAATAATAGTAATAACAGTCTTTGGTTAGAGCTTCGATTTTTATACTCTCAATACCTTATTCTTCTTAATCTCAAGGTCTTAATATTGTGAGTCCTCTCCATTCAATCACACGACCATGTCATCTGTGCGAATACAGATTTTTGACGCTTTTCCCTTTTGAAGCTTTCCAAAGCCTTTTGATACATATCTTCTATCGATTTGCTACAGTCTTTACACTTATTTCGGTTCCTTCCTCTGACAATCTTTTGTTCTTCATTGGTTTTAATAATAGGTGGTTGCTTTTCTTTCTTTTCTACAAGAACTTCCTTTGAGGATTCAATCATCTCTATACAGTTCTTCTCTTCCTCTTTGTGCACATCCTTTTTAGTTCCAAAAGAAGTAACAACTAGTACACTTTGTTCCTTGTCTTCTTGGCAAGTTTCGATTTTTTCTTCAATCATTTGTTTGACTTTATTTAATGAAGATAGATCTTCTTGCACTGCTTCTTGTTGATTGGTATGATTAGCCTTACTAGTTTGATCACTTTCTTCTTTTCCTGACAATCCTCTGATACCCTTGGACTTTATTTACAAAATTTCATATTTAATATACGATATCTTTGTGGTGGGATTCGAACATGACTGTGGATGATAATTATTCTTCAGTTATTATGTTCTTTTGATTTAAACAAGTAGACAAAGCCGAACAAATATCTTTGTCATTTACATTATTGGTCTTCAACATATCACTGACCTTTTCTTCTTTCATTGAACGGATTTGATCAGTTTTCATTTTGTTGAAGTCAGTAAACGTGCCTTTTTCTTCAAATTTTATAGGAATTATCGAAACCTTTTCCTTCAAACCTTGAGATTTTTCAAGATTAATGTTAACTAAGGTTGCCTTCGACTTAATTTCTGAATTAGCTGGATAATGCTTCTGATGTTCTATACTATTCTTTTTACTTTCCTCATAACCAATTTGTGTCATTTTTCTACTGCCTTCTACTTTGCCTTCTACTTTACCTACTACTTTACTTAGTAAAGAAACAGTCTGAAGTTGTTCTGGAGCCATCTTATCTTTTATATAATTCGGCAACGTCTTATAAATAAATATAATGATTACTTTTATCGGTAATTTATTATCTATCTGTTTTAATTTAGTGGCTATTTGTTGATTCTTGGCAAAGTAATTCTTTTCTTTATACCACTTGATTGTCGTGTACCGATATTCCTTTAATTTTATTTCAACTATGTAGGCAATTTCAGCCTCCGCTGCCTTATTTTCAATTTGGATTATCTTAGGCAAGGTAATTAAATTATCCTTAACGGCATCAGAAATTTTACATTTTTCTATCGATGGTTTTAGCTCCTGTATTTGATTAGAATTGGACTTCACTTCCACTTGCAAAGTCTTGTTATCTTACAGCAATCCGTACTGAGAAATTATTCTTTTCTTCGCAGACACGGCCGAGCTCCGTTACCTGCTTTTCAATTGACTCTGCTTGAATTTAAAGCAATTCATATTTTTTTCGTAATTGAAGCTATTTTATTCTGCATCTCCTCTATTGCATGTGCATGGTCATCTGTTTTCTGAATTTGTCTCTTTAAACACTTACCATGACTGCCATCTGCGCAATATATTCTTCTTTGATTCATTGAATATAATCGAAGTCAGCATCAGTTGTAATATATTCTATTTCCGTTACCAAGCCTTGACTTGCTTCTTCCTCTTTCTTTCATTGAGTAGGATTTACATCAACATTGAAACCTCCTTTTTCATCCTTTCTCTTCTTCTTTCTTTCTTCTTTACTTTTCCTTTTGAACCCCTTTCCATTTCTTTTGTTTCATATCCTTTGTTGCTTGACATGGAATCACTGTGAACTTCTACACAAGATCTGGATGCCCCATTCGTGGTAGCCATTTTGTTATGCTCTGGTCCTCTTTTTGTATCTATAAGTAGTAGTAATAATAGTATTTGATTAGAGTTTCGACTTTTATACTCTCAATACCTTATTCTTCTTAATCTCAATATCTTAATATTGTGAATTCTGTCTATGCAATCACAGGACCATGTTATCTGTACGAATACTTTTGTTCAATAAAGTTTTACTCCTCTCAATTAGTTCCTTTTTAAACCTAAATCCCCGTTAAAAAGTTGCAGTGCCCCACTACAGAAATTTCGTTAGATGCTGTTCGAAATACAACCAACTTACACAAAACGTAAGCAGGGATTGCTAATCATTAAAAACCGAAAGAGCTTTTCAGCTACATACAGTTATAAGCATTGCTTAGTAAAACATCAAAACTGGGTGTTTAATAGAGGTTTATTCTTCAAAGCATCAAATTTAAAAGATCATTTTCTGTTAATTTCATCTGACTGCATGTAAGTATAGTTGTAGTTGTATGTGTGGAAAGGACGATGATCGTCGTCCTGTCTTCCACAGACGTTTATGCCATGTCTTCGGTATTGTTTTCACTGGTATCTATATTCTATCTCATTATGTCTTGTCTAAACTTAACAACAGGTTAGTGATTCTTTAAAGTCCAACTCCTTCTCAACTTAACATGTCTTATTATTTCGAAACTCTTTATAAACTGTAAAGAACACCTGTTGCAGACTGGGCATTCAACTTAGATAGTTACCTTGTAAACAGAATATTCGTTAAATAATTGAAGTATGATTATTTTTCGGATTGCAGACAGTAAGGCTCCTCAAGCCTCGATTACTGTACGTACAACCATTGATGTAAGACATGCTTTTAAACTTGCTATAGTATAGGTTAACTTTAGTTATGTAAATATCTTCCTATTCCTTGTTTTTTATTTTGTTATTACATTTTGATTCTTATCTTAATGAAAACCATAAAATGTATGTGTGCCTCCTCTTCTCATTCTGATAACTGGTAAGTTTCTTGATTTTACCCGAATTGCAGGTAGAAGGTGAGATACAGCTCGAAGGCTGCATCTCCAACTACCGTACCTTAAAGTGGTTACTTTTCTAATGCGTATTGCGGAACATAAGGTTCCCCAAGGCGCATCAGCATGCTAGCACTAACGTTAGTGATTAGTGTGTTTTAGTGCAATAACGATGTGTTAAGTTTGATGATAATCTGTGTAATTGAAAGTAGGTCGGGAGCTAGCTTCATATGAAGTTATAAAAGCACTAACGTTAGTTTTAGTGCACTAACGTGCAGTAACGATGCACTAACCACGTGCTAGATTCGGTAACATTTCGCAAAAGTGGGAGGCCAACTTCAGGCATGTTGCATTTCATCGTGTGGGAGAGAAGAATTGAAGTATATGCTGCAAATGAGTTCGGAATATTTTATAGTATAGCTTTAATTCCATACAGATGAATGTCTGGAATAATATAAGCTAACATGCATAATATTTATGTAGCACAATAGCGTAACAGGAATCGAATGAGTTTCTACTAGAAACGGGATAGTTTAACCTTAGTGAGTACGTTCTATAATTTATAGGAAGGAAAAATCGTACTCTAATGAACAAAAACCGAATCAGGGTACGTTTCAAAAACGAGAGATTAGCATATTTAGAGGGCCAACAGACGAACTTATAGGTTGAGAAATGTAAGATTAAGAAACGGACGTTGATTAGTCTTCGATATGTACTCCCGATTAGTATTGCATACGAAATTGTGCACATTTAAACTTGCATTGGAAATCATTTGCTTAGCAGATATAAATGTAGGGACGTGTCAATCTTTTCCTGAGAAGATGTGCAAACAGTACCGTACGTGATTATTTACTTGTGACACTGCTTTGAAGTTGCTTAGAATAGCAAGCATAGTATTTACATTTTATGCCACGTTACATACTTTATAGGTTAGACACTGTGGAAAAAGTAAGATACCGCCCCATAGCTTTGATCAAGGGCGCTGATTTTTGTGTAACTTTGAGCGGGCCGTGTGTTTTTATTTTACAGGAGACTTGTGAATGGAGTAATATTTCCTAGCTTATAATTGGTTCGTTGCAGCTTACGGTGCTACGATTAATGGACATTTGAAATTTTTTACTCTCACGTAAAATTGATTAGAATGACACCTGCTATTATTGGTTTGTCCATGATAACACTCAAATGTTCTTGTGTTAAGGGGTATTGTTAATAGGCTGCAATTAAGGTGAGGACTTATCCGTTAGTTTTCGTAGAAGGAGAAATAATAATGATCATAACACAGCCTGGGATTCCTACGATTTGATGAAAAAATTGTCTTAATTAATTCTTCTGTTATTTAGAATTTCAGATTCAGAAGTGCGTTATAAAGGGTGACCCTGCAATAACTATACTGTATACTAACATTTGAAGATTACCGAGATCTCTTGTAAAGAAATGCTCTCAACACTGTTTCACATGTACATAAAAAAAAAATTCCTGCCCATTTATTTCGTGACTGACGAGAAGACTTCTCTAAGCGTTAGCTGCTAACACGTTGTTTCACATATACAGGGTGGCCTTGTGAAAAATTTCCAGTCTATTTACTTCGTGACTGCTGAGGGGTCTTTTGTGAAGAAATACTCTCAACGCCTTGTTTCATATATACGGTGGCCCAACTATAACATTTCATCCAAGTTATTTGACGGAAGCCAAGAAATATCCTGTAAAGAAATGCCCTCAACAACCTGTTTACTCTGCGGCCCTGCAAAATAATAATAATAATCCAGTTCGCTTATTTAATGATCGTTAGAAGTCTCCTACAACGAAATGCTGTCAACATCGCGATTTATATAACAGGGCGAAATAACTCATTAGATGAAAATGACCCAAGGGAGGTGGAGCCCAGTTGGGGTCTGTACACATGAGCTTCAGCAGCGAGCATCCAATTTAGATTTATGTGTCGCTAGAAGTGTCGCAGAGACTTTTCAAATACCTTAACGAGCTTCGTAGTTCTAGTATAGTTCCTGAGCTGAAAGTTGTCGACGGACGAACAGAAATGATCTATACAGCTTTGACTTCGTCTCGTCGAGACCTTACAAACGATACCTCAATTACCTTTGTAGCCCTATATATTCCAGAGTTGAAAGTTGTCGATAAATAGACGGACGGACATAGTGGTCATATAACGCTCCCCAACTTTAGTTGTTGAACCATAAAATCATTTAATGTACCTTTAAAATAGCTTCGTTTTGGAGATACTCACTGATACGAACCCGTAATATATCTCTTACAGCGGCAAATATATATTTTTGTTGGTTACTCATAAACGGTGCATTACTAATATTGTTGGAAAAAAATTATTTCAATAGGGTGTATAATCAGAATGCAAAATGTGATGTATTGGGTTGACGATGTTGCAAAACTCGACTCTTTTCAAAGCGCAGTACACTAATTTATATGCCATTTGGTATCCACGTAAAGATCATGATAAGCATCATGTGTGAAGTAGAGCATTCAGTGTTTTGAACTGTGAATAAAACGTTCAAAATTAGTATTTCACGCATTTCCTCTCTTTGAAATCCACAATTTGCAAATGCATTCTGTGCTTCATATACGATGTTTATCATCACTAGGGGATGGGATACTACTTTTTCAATAAACTGACGTAGATCTATTTAAAAATTGAAACTTTATACTAGGTTTAAATACTGACAACTCAATGGCCATTTAGAATGGTCGCGAAAAACGTTTGTGAGAACAACTAGTAAACCAGTTAAATTGTACCGGTGTAACGGGATAGTTTTACCCCCCATCGAATTTTTACCGCCCCGTAAAAATTTCACGAGATATTTTTACCTCCCTGTCGGTTTCCGTGAACATCAAAGAAAATGTTAATTCTTTTTACAGATAATTACTGAATAAGAGACGCTGCATCTGCACATATAGTTTGGTTAATGGGAAGGGGGGGGGAAAAATCAGCCGTGAAATTTTTAACCCCCCCCCCCCCCTCGGGTTTTCCTTTTCTTAAAAAAAACTTCCTGAATTTTTTTATATAGTTAAGTTGTAAGAGAAGAGATGACTGCACTTTTTTGTTTGTTGAATGGGGGGGGGGGGGGTAAAATTCTGGAGTGTAATTTTACCCTCCAAGTCACTTTTGCTTAATTAAAAAAAACGTGTGTATTTTGTAAATGTGTGTGCTGCATAAGATATGCTTTATTTTTAGATATACCGGTAGTATAGTCAGTTACCGGTGAAAAAATCAGCTGTGAAATTTTGGCTCCACTTTACTTTTCCTTAAATGGCAGGATAAAGGCAAGTTTTCCGACAAGAGATGACAGCACTATCTTCGTATATGTCTAATGTATTTTTATCGTTGCGAGAAATTTCAATGCTGCTCCTACAAATTCAAGCCTAGAGAGTTCAAACTTTCAGGGAAGAAAGTTCATAACGAATTCAAGAGTTCCATCCGTGCCGATTTTTCATTTTCTTTCTTGTTCATTGTTGAAATCATTTCATTGTTTTTATGCCTATAGGCGTAACAATGAAGAAAAAATCGGTATAGATAGAACTTTTGAATCGGTTATGAACTTTCTTCCCTGAAAGCTTGAACTCTGTAGTCTTGAATTTCTAGGAGCAGCATTGAAATTTCTTGCAACCATAAAAATACATTAGACATATACGGAGATAGTGCTGCCATCTCTTGTCGGAAATCTTGGCTTTACATTGCCCTTAACTTTACATTTTTTAACATTTTTTTTTTTTTTTACTTTTTATACATTATTTCTGCATAACTTATGGGAAATCTGCGCATGATGTTTTGTTATTGCGGGTAAAAATTAACCATGAAAATTTTTGCACCACGTCGGTTTTCCTGAACTTCAAGGAAAGTTTGTGTTTTTAATATATGGTTGTTTAGGAAGATATGGGGAATCTGCGTATGTTCGTTGGGGGTAAAATATCTACGCTGAATATATTTTCCTTGATTTAATTTTGTTAACTTCAAAGAATCCTTGTGTATTTTGATATATAAGATATGCAGAAACTCTCTATGTGATTTGTTAATTGGGGGTGTGTAATTTTTATCCCACAAACGCTTTCTTCAACTTCAATAAACCTTGTATATTTTTGTACATCTTTACTGCATAAGATATGCGGAATACGTGTATACCTGGTGGTTACAATTAAAGTGACAATACACAGTTTCCAAACGTGAAGGCAATTAACGTATGACAGTAATACTTGGTAGTCTTATATAAAGTGAGACAGTGCGGGAACCTTTTACGCTGCGAAAAAAATAGTTAAAATTTTCTCCATCAGGCGAAAATGTGGCGCTGTACAATCTATCAACACGTAGAAATGTACAGATGAGATTATGACCTAGCTAGGAAAGATGAAACACGTGGGAGATGTTTAATGTGAACAACTTTATTAGCACCACACTTTTGTACAGCATATTTTCGCCTGGTAGAGAAAATTGGAACTAATTCTCTTCCTATCTTTAAACGATACTTCAGGCTCAGCATATCTAAGAAGTATCAATGTTTGTACTACGTTCATAGCCGTCCGCATTAGGCCACTGTGAATAATGTCACTTTAATTGTTACCACCTTGTACTTTGGTCAATGGAGGGAGTAAGGATTTTTGGTCAAATATTTACGCCCAAGTCGGTTTTTCTTAACTGGAAAGAATATTTGTGCATTTTATATATCATTTCTTTCGAGGATCTGCATCTCGAGGATTGCAGCAGACCGAGATATGTGAAAAGAAAATGGGAAGGCCTTCATCCAGCAGTGGATAGAAAACGGTTGATTATGATGATGATACGTCATTACTACATAAGATATACAGAATCTGCATATTCAGTATAGTTTGGCGAATGGGGAGTAGAAACACTAACCGTGAAAGGAACCGTGTGTGTTTCTTAACATTAATTTATAAGAGATATTGTATTTCTTCTGCAGTTTTGTTACAAGGGGTAGAATTCTCAGGAAATTTTTTTATTCGGATGACGAGTATACTTGCCTTATACTAAAACTGGTGGAAGTTCCGTTTGGTTTACAGTCTGCTGAAAGCTTGAGAAATTGAACTTTGAAGCTTCATGTTTCCGTCTCGATCATCCACATTTCAGAGAATTTCTCGGAGTCCCTTATTTCGTTTGGGGAATCTCTTGGGCGCTCATTGCGCAAGTTTGAAATACACATTTTTGGATAGTGGAGGTTTCAAGTTTCTAACGGTGCCATGCCGCATCAGTTCTACTGCTCGAGGTGTAGGAATCATGAAGCTAAAGTTCATTTTCCTACTCTACCGCCAACCTGTATCTCCGAAACGAGGTCTAATTTCCGCCCGGTTAACAGAGACCTTTTGCTTATTCTTTTTGGTGTGCTATTTCCAACAAAGTTTGTCACACAGTTTCATTGTTGTACACGACACCTGCTGTCTATTGACTGACGCTTACACAATCAACACAAATAAGTAATAATGTAAGTAAACTATTTTTCTACTTTTCTTGTCACTTTCACACTTCTCGTGACAAAGTCAATAAGTTTCGTGTAATTGGAAAATAAAATAAGGAAGTTCTCATTAATCGACGCCCTAGCTATATCTCTGTAGGAAAATCATAGTTGACGAAGTTTCTCACTGATTCTAGTTAGTGCATTAATAGTCGAAACAAAATGTGTAAGGTAAACATCTTCATTCCCGGGCATCAGTTTGGAAGGCCGCCATATTGAAAAATGGCCGAAAAATAGATTCTTTTTCTAACGATCTGCAATATTTTAAAAATGGATATTACAGAATCAATGAAGGAGCCGGTTTGAAACCCGATAAACTAACATTCATATTCTATCTTTTTTTAAATATGTAGGTCGCCATCTGGGGCCGTCGCCATCCCCTAAAAAAAGTGGGGGGAGGGACATTCTTGAAATCTGATAATTTCTTAAAAACAAACTCTATTTTCCCCTGCATCTTGGTGCTTAATAAGCAGATGTAAACCACATGAACTTATATTCAGTTTAAATTTTCAAGAAATTTATAGATGGTTAGTTGGGAAAAGGAGGGCCTCTAGAAAGGCGTCCATGGTTAAAATTTGACGATTTCTTCAAAAAAACTATTTTATTTCCACTGTGTTGTTATTTTATATTATAGAATATTTGAATCCTTGTTTAAAGCTTGGTAAACAGGCATACATATTCAATTTTCCGAAGACTCATATATGGTCATATGGACGTTACGGGGCCCCTAAAAAGAAGACCATCGTTAAAATTTGACGTTTTCTTGAAAATAATCTTATTTGTTTTCCCCATCTTGGTATTTTATAAATAGAATTTAAGCCAGGCATCAGACATTCAGATTCAGTTTCCAAGATATTTATTGGTAACCATTTGGGTTCAGCAGATCCCTTGAAAACGAGGTATCGTTAAAATTTGACAATTTCTTGAAACCAAATTTATTTTATGTCAGACATGCTGTTATTTTATGTTATACTATTTAATATAATTTTCTAGATTATAGCTCAATCACATGTACAGTCAATTCTAGGATTTATATCGACTCCTTGTGACAATCAGTAAGAACTACACTCTGGAACTGTGAAGATGCATGCATATCTTTCTCACTAAAGAAGTACAAGGTAACCAAAACGTTCTTGTCGCTTTTGACGTCGCATGGGATGACGTGACACTATTACGGAAATAAGTGATTCAGGTTCTGGAAGAAAACCGATCGGAGTCGGAGTGGGGAACATTGACCGTGAAAAATACATGGAATTTGATCACTCATAACAGTCACAGCTCAGGTAGTGACGAATAGAAATTGAGATGTCGAAGCAGCTCGTTCGAGGTTTTCTGTTTAGAATTTTAAGGTAGTTTTGTTTGCATCCGAATGAAGTCGCCCAATACGTCAAGCCTTTGTGGATAGTGCTGTGAATAAGCGCACCGCCAGTTATTGGTTCCAAAAATTCAGTTCGGGAGGAGATGAACCCCGCAGTGGACGTCCAAAGCCCTGGATGACAAGACCCTAAAATTAGGACGGCAGCTAAGCGTATGGTGAGCCTGCAGAACGCTTCCAGGTTTCTGATGAAACAGTCAAACTTCACCTGCACCACATAGGAAATGCATACAATTGAGCAAGTGGGTATTACACATACTGTCTGAAGCCCACAAGGACTAAGTAGTGACAGTGTTTATCGTTGCTTTCTCGGCACCGGAACATACCCATATTAGA
>JAGDQP010029472.1:0-23341 GCA_022664845.1 Lepisma saccharinum | reverse complement strand
CGGCGACGATTTCCACCTCCATCCTCTCTCACAGAACTGGCCGATGCCCTGCACGAGGAATGGTGTAATATTCCACTTGCTACCATTCACGACCTCTATGCCTCCATCCCACGTCGCATCAAGGCTGTTCTGAAGGCGAAAGGTGGCCCGACACCATATTAATCTGGTAAGTTGCACTTTCGTTCAGGTGTTTCCATTATTCTGATAAGCATCTATATATATATATACTGTATATAGTCATTTTGTGCTCTTGTAACTTACTTAATATGTGCAAAAACAATGTTGATGTCTTTCTAAAGGTGAGCCTTGATCGCTTCTGTGAATCTCCTTTCAAATAACTTTTATTCGCTTTCTACACTCCAATATTAAGATAGTATAGAGGGAGATGAGGGCACAGTGAAACATATCAGTTTCTTTCACGAATATGGTGTGTAGGAAACTTGTATGGTTGGGAGATGTTTTGCAAAAGAAGACTAAAGCTATCGCAAAGATCTGCTGTTTGTTTCTAAGAAGGATATGTTATCTTTTAAAGCAAATTAACATTGTTTGTTTCCTTTCTTTCAGTACAAAATTAAGAAAGTTTTAAATAAAAATGTGCAAAAGGGGCGCAATGGGCTGAACGAAACGTGTGATTGTGTCCCGTTAAAGTGTTTCACTGTACCTCTTAGGTATACAAGCGATGTAATGCAGGAAAAAATACTATAGTTGAGAGAAACTGTTTTGCTATTACACGTAGCAACTTGTTCATGAACTTTAACTTCTATATGGCAACTGCTTCCTCAGATTTTTATGCGGTCTTGAGAGATAGATGGATATTTACTAGTATTGCACCCGTGTAGTCGGTGTACCCGCCACAGACAAGGATGATTTTGGTATAATTCAATAATTTCAGCTAAGAAATTTTGCGTGTAACACCGCAAGTCACTCATGATGGGAAGTGATAATTTGTCAATTTTACAACCTATTGTGATAATATATTCACAGAGCAAACAATGTAGTTACGCATATGCAGTAAGGTAAAATGCCGTGAACAAGTTGCTAAGGCTAACAGACGCGTCTACCTGCTCACGAGCAATTTAAAATATCAAACCGATTTGATATCCAGGAGGAAGTTGACAGCAACAAGTTGACTTAGCCCTATTAACATCAGGAAATTCATGAACAAGTTGCTGCGTGTAAAGGATTTCCAAATGTCAGGAGTGATTAGATTAATCTAAAAAACAAAGAACAGTTTAAAGTTTTATATCTACTAGCATCTCTACTAAGCGATTTCCTATAGCTACCTGGAAGAATAAATTTCAATCAGATAAAATTTTCAAAAAGGTAAGAAGGATTTTCTTTTATGATTTTGAATATCCTGACAAATCTGACTGTGAAGTAATAGATCTAATAGCAGACTCAAATGATAGTAATTTCGCTCCAGAAAATGACTTGTCAATAATTGACCCTTGTTATTTTGTATAGATTTTAACAAAATACTCTGCTGAGGCAGACTTTGTTTGGGTAAAATTTTATGTCCAAGGGAAGGAAAACATAATCTACGTCGGGAAAATAACTCATAGAAAAGATGAAGCAGGAGAATATGAGATTATCTTTCTTCGTAGTAGCAATAATCGTGGCGACAAATTCTTAAAAACATCCGTTGAACATCGACTGTCTTTACAAGAACAGCAAATAAAAATTAATATTCTTCCGAAACCTAAGTTTTTGGGTAAAACTAAACGACAGAATTCTTATTTCACGGTTGGAATATATCCCTCTTTTGAACATTGATTAGTGTAGTGTTTAGGAAACTAGGCAGGAGAGGGCCGAGGTGGCTCAGTGGTAGAGTGCTCACCTCTTGTGCGTGGGTTTCTTGGTTTGATCTCGGCTAGTGTCATGTGGACTTTTGTGGAGGACAAATACTTTATCCATGGGTTTTCTCGGGGTTCTGCAATTTCCTCTTACTTCTTCATTCCACCAATACTCCCGTCTTCATCTATTCGGCTTGAGCCACAGTTGCCTAAAGGCCTGAAAGAAATCCAAATGCAAACTACGCAGTGGTTAAACAGGAGTCTATTTTATTCCAGTTCTAGTATTTCTGTGTTCTATTTTTATTGCGAATATATTGACTGCCTTAGCATAACTGATTCAGGAGTGTGCGTTTCATTGTGCTCCAACAACGGAATACAATGAAACATACGGAATAGTTGTTAATTTTTCTAGTTTCACTTTCAAAATGTAAGTAATGATAAATTTTATAGTCCTCACTTTTAAATGAAGGATTGTTCTCTGCATATACTCAAACCTGTCCATTTTCTTTAAATAAATAAATGTGACAGAGCGAATTGAAGTTGATTCATTTCATTGTGCCACCATCTCCCCCTTCACTACACTTCTTGTTTTGGTAAAGAAATTTACCTCATAAATGACCTATCAATATTTAAACGGTCATTTAATTACAGACTTCTCCATATATATAACAATAAAATGACATGAAGAGTACAGGGGGAAAAGGGAGAATGTCCAAGACATATGATTTCTTATAATACTCATTCAAAAAGTCAAGCCTACTTTTCTTCAATGTATTTAATATTCTAAAAACCGTTACCAGTTATGGATTATTTGCTGAGCAGCCGTAGTATACTTGGTAGAGCGTTGCCTCAGCACTCGGAAGATCCAGAGGACGATCCCAGTGGCCGCTCATCCTGATAGAGGATTTCATCAGTCACACTAGGCAAATGCCGGGATGATACCGAAAAACTAAGCCCTGGCCGACTAACTTCCAACGTCCTCTCTCTCCACAATATCCAGGTCTAAGTTGCCGAAAAGTTATAAATAAATTCAAATTCAAATCGTGGATTATTTGAGCTTTTGCAGTGGAACTTTCCTTGCGGCTAACTGCCACTGTTTAGTACTCTTAGGAGTTCCAACTTTATTTTGTTTAAATGGATGTTCACTCTTTTCCACCTGTACTCTTCACATTTACTACTAATGGTTTTAGGCTAATCTGGTGCATTTCAAATTGATATTTAAGCCTAAGTCTAACTTAGACTAACAAGGTCATCCGCGAAATGCCCGGCAGATATTGGTTTAATATTGAACAAAATGCAAAGTCCTGCTTGTCACAGTGTATATTGTCCTAATTTTAGCGGCTCATAGCGGTAATTTGCATATTTATGAGTCTTCATTTATCAGAGAGTCCAGAGTAATGGGTATTACACTCGAGCACATACAAACGTAAATAAACTTTAATGAAGAAATAATAAAGACCACTCTTTCAAAGAATGTATCCATATTTAATATTTGGCCAAACGTTTTTGTGAGCGTTTTTGTGGCTTCCACAGCCGTAATGCTTATCAAATTATTATCAATCTTCACGCACTTACCCATAATCAGTTTAGTGCTCTAATATCCAACAACATACCTCGAAAAAGCTGCTTTCTCCGTTAACTGTGATTTCTTTGATGGTGTTGACAATGTTCTCTGGAAAACTGAACTTTGAGTTGCACAAATCTCAAATGCACAAATGAATCATTCATCCATTGTCGTGTCGCTACGGGAAGCTCAAAGTAATACCATAAAGTATAAACACTGAGTGTAGCACTGTAGCAGGACAGTCCGTCATATTCAATATTTTACCAATCTCCGTCAGACACTTAGCGAATGGACCTTGAGCGAGTAAAACTCGTTATTATGCTTCCTTTTTTGATATAGCAAGAAAATTAAAACGCGAAAATAATTTCCAATTTAAAAAATGGATAAGTTCTTTGTTACAATGATGTCATAGTTCTTACTATTTCTTCCTTAGTGATGCTCATTTATATTTGAATACAAGTCTAATAACAATTACTCTAGACTCTATGGTTTACAAAGGCTCATGAATTAAATAACCGCTACGAGCCGCTAACATTAGTACAACACACACTAAGACAAGCAGAACTTTGCATTTTGTTCAATATTAAACGAATATCTGTCAGGTACATCGTGGATGTACCTTGTAAGTCTAAAAACTTTCTTTGCACTCGGTCCCAAAAGTTTGCTTCACGGGAGAGGTTGCGCCTGAGTGACATTAGTAGGCCAACTGCCATGAGTTCTTTGGAGAGGCCTAGTGCTAGAAATTATGAATGGGTGTCAACTGTCAAGCCACTGAAGGAAGGTGCTAATGTCTTGTTTATCACGACTTTGTATAGACTCGTGAAGTTCTACATTTTCTGTCGAAGAGGAATGAATATATACCACAAAACTTTTTGACTTCTTCACGTACATTCAGACAAACTGTTGTCAGTATTCACCGCGCTAGGGTGCTTTCAGTAATCACGCTTCACTGTGTTACCCTTCCTGATGTCTTCATTGGACGCATTGGACAATTGGACTCGTATCCTACCTCTCTCTCTCCTCCCTTTACATCGTGGGCATTGAGTACGGATTAGCATCATGTCAGAGATGAGGTTAATTGACTGACAATAGTCAGTATCCAAACGTTAGAAATGAGTTGGCTGTGCCTTCTTTTCTCTTATTTTATTTAATTTTGGCTAAGAATATTACTAAAACTGACGTTAAGTTAAAGAAGTTAGGTTACTACTTTGAGAGGAAAGAAAAAAGACGAATATTGTTGAATTTGTAAATTTCTAATTTAATTTTAAGGTATTTAGGCAACTTTGGCTCAGGCCGAATGGATGATTATGATATGAATTGGTGGAATGAAGAAAATGGGAGGAAATGGGACAACCCCGAGAAAATCCACGCACATGGTGTTTGTCCACTACAAGCCCAAACAAACACTCTTGAAATGTGTTTTTCTGGGGGTATGATAGAAAGCCTAAATTTTGCAACAAAACTGTTAATCATTAGTTAGGCTGTTAGTCAACAACACTTTAAACAAAAATATTTATAACTCAAATTCAACTTTAAACCAGGACTTATTTGATTGGAAGAGTGGGGATTGGATTTGCAAATAAATAAATTTTATGTCTAGGTATCTACATGCTGAGAAGACCATGCAGTTTCGTATGCTATAATACACTATGCTATATATTATATGCCCAGCCAGATAGTTTTAAATAGATTTACGATTTACAAGAAACTGACTTTTTATTTTTCCTTGCCTTTCAGGAGAAATGCTCCACTTAATGCATTGACATATTTAACTAATATTTTGGGACTTTGATGATTTTAATGTAAGAAAATAATTATTTATTCATCACTTTTTGTTTTTCTCGGACAATGATATTTGGGAGGATTGAACACCCATTTCTTATGAACGGAGACAAATGGTGTACGGCGCTGCCAGTGCCGCTATCACTGCTGTCACTGATCATTACCGTGGCCGGACCACTGTTACCGTTGTCACCATTGCTGTATCGTCGGTGTTACCGCAATCGTCACCGTGACAGGATCGCTGTAACTGCTCTCGTTAGTAGACAGACCGCTGTTACAGCAGAAACGTTGTCGCTGCCGTTCCCGTGGCCGAACCCCTGTTAACGCTAACGCAGATGCAACGCACGCTTTGATGCTGACACAGCCAAGTTTTTGCTGCCGTTTTTCCTGTGGCCGGACTCCAGTGGCCGCCCATCCGTAGATGCAGACATAGTCACTACACACCTGTCGCCTTTGCCAGCACAGTCAAAGCACAATCCCTCGATGTAGCTTCTGAACGAGAAATTGTGTTTGAACAAAATTGAAAAATAATAAAATTGCCGTGCGCCACGTGGTTTGGGAGCGAAGCTCTCCACGATTGCAGTGAAACTACTGTTATGATGATCGTTAGGTTTCTTGTGCTTCGGGTTTAGGATCTGGGCATGAGCAGACCAGATTGTTTGAATTTTCAATTTTTGAAATGAGTAACCACGGAGTTTTTCCTTGTTTCGCACCTGCGGTAGTCGGGACAAGAGAACAAGTTGTTTTACCCCTGGGTACTCGAAAGAGGGAACAAGATGTTTTGAATCCCCCTTGATACTCAAAGGAAGACGCAGGTGTTTACAAGAACAAGTTTATGTCTGCCGCTTTATTGACAGCGGCGCCAGTTGAATGACTTTTTGTTACTTTAACAACTTATGTAAATTCCCCCCCCCCCTTTGATGCTCAGGAACGTGTTACAACAGGCTTCGGTTTTTCAAAGAATTTAACTGAAATAATAAAAATATTTTTATAACGAATAATAATAAAATATAATTCAAAATTTGTAAAATTCTTTTCCAAATTTTAAGAAGAGTTTCACCTTGTTGAAGTGAAATAGAATATATATATATATTGTCCTAACGTAAGGTTTTACTTTATATTTAAAAAATGATTAAGTATTTTTTTAATTTTCTACTCTTTAATATACCGAAAATGAGAAATAATGGAACCATGTTGTACCAAACATGAGTTTCCACTTGGTAGGTTGCAAATTAACGAAAGACAATTCCATTTATAACCTTGTAAGAAAAAAATTTGCTATTATTAAAATCTTTCACAATTGGTTTAAATAAAAGATATTTCATAACTGAAGAAGAAGAAGTATTTTGTAATTTCCATAAGGAAAATTTCATTTACAACATTCAATAAAATTTTTAAAGCATAAAACTTTAATTTTAAAAATATTACTAAATATTATTACCTAAAGAAACTTGCCTCATCTTTACTCTCACAAATTTAAATTAGAAAATAAGTTTTAATTTAACAATGTTTTAAAATGTTATATATATATATATATATATATATGTATCTTCCAGCAAAATTTAATTAAAAGTAATTATAAATACTCACAATTATATCTTGGTTTATTATTTTTAAATATATTAATGTTTCTTAACGTTAATTATTTCACTTTAACCAGATTTGAGTTTTCACCTAAAGAATATTTTATCTATTTTATTTACTTTACTTAAATAAGATTACACAATTTTATTTTTAGTTAAGGAAAAAATTTCCATCTTCAAAAATAGAAAAATAAGTTCAATATTTTTATTAACTTAAATTAGTATTTAAATTTTCTTGTAGGGTAATTCCTATTCTTTTCGCCGTAAGGAAAGATTTATTTTAATTTCTTAGTAAATAAAAATAGAAAGTATACAGTAATAAAAAGTTACTTCATACTCATGAAAGAAATAATTTATTAGTCTTAGTTGAAAAAGAACGTTACAATTTTAGTTTGCCTATATCTTCCATATATTTCGAAAATTGCAACTTTGATCTAATATTGAAGTTGGAAACTCTTTCACTTGGCTCTAGTATTCACTCCCTGCACAGCTATATGGTAAGTCCAACAGTACATACTGACAATAATTATATAAGTGAAGGACAACCTTCATCATTCAAATCCTTTACATTTCTTCCCTTGAAACAAGTTATAAACCCATTCTACTCTTTTCAATGAATTTACAAAGGTATAATGTTTCATATTCACAGACTGGTGCAATTAATCTATAAATATGAAATGTGAACTATGTTATAACCATTTGATCTATCGCGTGATAATCCATTAAAGTTTTCGCTTAATCATTGGCAATGCTTTGATACTCTTTTATTAATTCTAGCATTGCACATGGAAGTTTTACCATACAATGAAACAATAAACTATTATCAATCAACATTTTTTGCTTCACAATTAAATGACCAGAAAAAATTCTTTGAATATCGTAAAACTCAAATTTTAAAATCTTGCAAGACAATAATATACTGTCATAAACAACTAATTTTAGGTTTAAAAATCAAATTAGGTTTCTTAAGTTATAAAGTTGTGAAAGACATTCTAGTTAATAGAATCACTTATCTATTTTCTCACTTTCCTTGTGAAAAGAAGTTTCCGATGTCAGTATATTTTATAATATCTTTCAATAAAAGTTCGTTACTAGTAAAACTTTATTTCCATATCAAAAACCCTCAGTATTCATAACTGATAATACAGGTATACATTCGCATGTTTCAGCTGTAACATAGTAGGTCAAAATTTAAATATTTCTGCATTACGTTCATAAACTGAACAATTTCTTTCATTTCATATTATAAATTATAATAAATGAAATCATCACCTAGCGCAAGAGAAGTTTATTTCTCATTCTTTATAGTATATTGTTCTACATAGCATGACAACGTTAGCTTTGATTTAAAGGGTTAAAACTGTGAAAAGGCTTATTTAATACTACATTCTTTGTACCTCATTATTATTCAAATCAATCACATAAGTGTATTACAAGTGGTATGCACCCTAGAAGGGCTGATGTCTGAAAAAGTTTCTTTTGTATATCAAGTGAATATAGTATGTGTTACGTAGATTTTTAGCATTTATTTACTTACTACGTTAGTTCAGCTCGAAAAGAAACACAAACACAAACACACACACACACACATACATACACACACACACACACATATATATATATATATATATATATATATATATATATATATATATAGTAAGTCTGTTAGTCTTTATGCTATTGCATTGAATAAGTTCGGTGCTAACCAATTCACTTCATTATAAATTTCTTGATTATACCTCATGTATTGTTTAATGAAGTGATATACAATTTTTATGGATCTAGTTCACCTCTAGTGTAATTAGTCTATGGCTTATGGAACTCGTACGTTCATCGCCGCACTAACAAATGTTCGCCATTTTATTCTATTCTAGGCAATATCAATCCATTTTTCATGACGAACACCTGCTTCTCGACGATCTTTTCTAATATAGTCCTCCCAACGACGTCTCGGTTATCCCAATGGCCTCTTTCCATCCGGCCTTCCAACCAGGATGGAATATAATCTTCGTTTTCCCCCATCCGAGCTTCGTCCCCGCGATTTCATTTTTCTTACAACATCGGGTGAGTTGTACAGTCCGTGGAGTTCTTCATTATGCAGTGTCCTCCACTCCCCAGTCATATCGTCCCGTTTCGGCCCGTATATATCTTTCTCAAAACCTTATTTTCAAATACACCTAATTTATGTTCATCTGCTAGGGTCGTACGCCAACTTTCGCAACCGTAAAGTATTCTAGGCAGAATAACGGTTCTATCTATTGTCAATTTCAGTTTCCTTGATATTAATCGCGATTTTAGGTTTTGGACTGAACAGAAACATGCGCTCCCCGATAGTAAGTGACTTTTTATTTCTTCCGTGACCTCATTTTTTTTGTTACTTACGCTTTCAAGTATTTAAATTTGTTTACTTTCTCTATGACTTCATCCATAATTCTTATGTTTTTGTTTCTTTCATTCCCTGTGTTTCGGCTTATCATGTATTTTTTTTTCTCTATGTTTACCTGTAGACCTATCTCATCGCACGCTTCTACCAAGCCATCGGTGTTGCTTTGTAGTGCATCTATATCGTCCCCTATTAAATCTACATCATCCGCGTATACAAACAATTGATTCAAACCATTCAATGATAGTCCCTTTTTGTCCCCTTTAATTTTTTAAATCGCATACTCTAACGCGAAGTTAAACAGTACTGGGGACAAAGCATCGCCTTGTTTCAATCCGCTACGAAACTTTAAAATATCTGACATATTATTACCTATCCGTACTCTGTTTGTGGGGTCGTTGAGACACATCTTCACAAGTTGAACCAATTTTTTCGGAATTCCCAATCCTATCAGAATACCATATTACTTTTTATTCTTAATATAATCATATGCTTTCTTAAAGTCATTGAATAGCTGATGAACCGTCCCACGGTATTCCCATTTTTCTCCAAAATTTCTCAAGACAAAAATCTGGTCCAACGTGGATCTACTTCTTCTTAATCCACATGGGTCATCTTCAATTATTTCATCTATGTATACACTTAGGCGTGTTAACAGAATATTACTTAATACCTTGTAACAGGTTGGAAGTAATGAGATTCGACGGTAATTATTACAGTCCGATTTATCGCCTTTTTTGTAAATCAGAACTATTATTAAGGTTTTCCATTCCTTTGGGTACTCATCATTTCTCCATATAGTACTTATGAATTTATGTAGTTCCTTGATTAGTGCTGTTCCTCCTGCTTTAATTAATTCCGCTCGAATATTGTCCATTGCCAGTGATTTGAAAATTTTCAGTTTCTTTACCGACATTTCGATCTCGATCTCGCTAGGTTCGGGAATCCACGGTTCTGCGGTATGGATTTCAAATTACTCTGTTTGTTCCCCGTTGTGACATTAAAGTTGTGCAACTAAAGTTTGTCGAAATAACTTTTCCACACATCGTCAATTTTAGTCGGATCCGCCTGAAGATCTCCACGTTTATTTCTAATCCTTCCTAACCTCGGCTGTTAACCTTAACGAGTGTATCCCTTTGTATAGATCTAGTATGTTATTTGCCTTCCCGTTTTCCTCTATCTCCTGAATCTTCTGCGTCAGAATTTCTCGCTTTTTGTTTCTGAACCCGAGTGTGGCGTTTCGTTTCGCGTTACAATAGTGGCTGGTATTTGATTCCCTTTTATTCCTTAGTCATTGTTGCCTTGCTTGTTTTCGTTCCTCATGAAGCTTAAGGCATTCTTCATCAAACGAATGTTTGTTTTTCTGTTGTTTCTTCTCACCTACACGTTCCTTCGATTTGTTCTTAATTGTTTCACGAATTGCCTCCCACATCTTACTTACATCAATTTCATTATTATCCTTATTATTACTCGAGTCGGCTAGGATTTCGAACCTATTTGATAGTTCGAGTTGGTAATCCGCTTTTATGTTCGGATTATTTAATCGTTCAACTTCGAATTTCAGTTGTTTCGACCCCTTGCTTTCTCTGTTCGCGATGCATAACTTTTCCCTTCCTTTTATCACTAATTGATGGTCAGTGTCACCTTCCGCTCCTCTGTACGACCTAACAACCACTATGTTGGTGTGTCTTCGTCTGTCTACTAATACGTGATCGATCTTTTTGAGAGTTTTGTCGTCCGGAGATACTATGTATATTTGTGTATGTCTTTGTGTTCAAAGTACGTGCTGTTTACCAGCAGGTTTTTCGAAATCGTGAAAGTTATCAGTCTTTCTCCATTGTTGTTGGTCTTTTCGTGAATGCTGTATTTGCCTATAGTGGGTCTATATTTCTCTTAACTCCCTACCTTTTCATTGAAATCACCGAACATTATTTTCGAATTATACTTCGGTAATCGATCAAACAGCATTTCTAGCTTAATAAGTTTAATATAAAGTTGGGATTCAATACTCCGGGTATTGTTGATATCCCTTATAGTATGTAAGTCAACTTGTTAAAAGTGTAAGGTTAACTAGAAGACAATTTAATTCTTACGTAATCTGATATAGTTAATCATTTGTTCTCTTCAAGATGGCTGTGTGACTTTTCTCAACTGACTTTTTCTCTCTTTCTCTCCCTTCCTGTTTCAGAGTTCATAAATAAAATCTCTAGTACTGAAGGTAGGTTATGTTACTTTAGTAGGAACGTCTACATGTCTTCACGTTCTACTTCCTCCACTTTAGAAATAAAACTATTTAATAAAGAACTGTCATGGTAGTACAATAACTTTATGGATTTCATATGATAAATTAAAATGCTTATCTGAAAGTAACAATGGCTGTGCAACATTATTCTATCACCATTAGAAAAAAAGAAAGTTTAATTTAAAAATCTGCACTCTAAGAAATCACAGCATTTTCAGAGAAAACAGTTTGATTCAGTTAAATTCCCTACACAAGTTATCACCATTAGAGAAAACAAATTTAAATTTCCACTAAGAATCAACTGTACGCACAGTGTTCATTATCACTGGAGAATTCATACGACTACTAATTTAAAGGAATTTACTTACTAATAGTTAGTAAGTAAAAAGCTATATACGTTATCTCTTAAGGTTAAGGATACACGTTCTCCTTCTTTCACAAAAAGCACAATACCGTTTGAGAAACAATTTTGTTCGCACCTTATTCTCACGATAAATTGAATCTGCTTTACCTCTAAGTGTTAAAAGCGTTACTATTGTTGCTGAGAACCAATCAGTGACTTACCGTCAATGTCCTATGAGGAAACACTTACTTTACATGGATCCGTAGCATCGTGAAGTTCATAATTAAATTTCGTTAATAACAAGACAACGCCTTCACTTTTTCATATGCAATGGTAAGTTCACCTTTTAGCAGATTGCATCAGGTTTCACAAACACCTATTTAATCAACATTAATCTCGTAATATGTTTTTCACAAGAGATAACTTCTGTTGGTAAGATTTGTTTACCAATCATTTTCTTTCTACTTACCTGCGCTGAATATATTCTTATTCATTAGTTCTTCATATAGTTGCACCCACTAAAAAGAAAGTCGATATTTAAAGTTTGATTTAAAATGATTTGATCTAAAATAGGTATTTACATATAAATTGATACTTTCACTTCTGTTCTGCATTATGATTACAACAAGACTAAAGTTTTAAGTTCTCCACCAAACATCTGATTTTTCCTCCAAGCATGGGGAGGATGAAAAACATGTTTTATGTTTTTTAAAGCATCAAAAGATGCGAGCTAGTGAATAGATTGATAGATCTTCTTTAAAACATCAAAATATGATAAATATTAATAGCTAAAGTATCAAAAATGTCATTCAACTAATGCCGCTATCAATCAAACGCCAGGCATAAAAACAAACTTCTTTCTCCTTTCCCCGAGTATTGTAGATACAAAACTTCAAAAATCCCGCGTGGAACCAATTGTCCATTGCAAAGAAAAAAATATCCTGTGAACACCTGCACAGTTAAATTCTTAGAAAAGCAAAGCCTGTTGTAACACGTTCCTGAGCATCAAAAGGAGGGAAACAAACACTAGTTGTTAATGTAATAAAAGTGTCATTCAATAGACACCGCTGCCAATCATGCAGCAGACAAAATGGATTCTTGTACACACTTGCGTCCTCCTTTTGAGCATCAGGGGAATGTAAAGCAACTTGTACCCTCTTCTGGTCACCACAGGAGTAAAACAACTCGTTCCCTCATCCCGAGTACCGCAGGTGCGAGACAACGCAAAACTCCGCGTCAACTCATTTGAAAGGAAGAAACATCGGACAATCAAGTCTGCGCATGCGCAGATCCTAGCTCCCGAGCACAAAAAATCTAACGATCATCAAAACAGTAGTTTCACTGCAGTCGTGGCAACAGCTTCTCTCCCAGAGGACGAAGCGCATGGCAATTTTATCATTTTTCAATTTTGTTCAAACAAAATTTCTGGTTCAGAAGTTAGACTGATGAGGTGTGCAACGACTGTGCTAGCAAAGGCAACAGGTGTGTAGTGACTACGTCTGCGTCCACAGATGCGCGTTAACTGCTCTCCGTCCAGGGGAACAATGGCAGCAAATTTTCGGCTGTGTCAACATCAACGCGTGCGCTGCACATACGTTAGCGTTAACAGCGGTCTGGCGACGGGAATGGCAGCGACAACGTTTGTGCTGTAACAGCGGTCTGCCTATGGTAACGAGAGCAGTTACAGCGATCCGGTCACGGTAACGATTGCGGTAACACCAACGATGACTTCAAAGGTGACAACTGTAACAGATGTAACGATCAGTGACAGCAGCGACAGCGGCACTGGAAGCGCCGTACACAATTTGTCTCCGTTCATAAGAAATAGGTGTTCAATCCTCCGAAAAAAAATTAAAAATGATGAATAAATAATTATTTCCTTACATTATTTCCATTTCCTTAATTATTTCGTTACAAGAACATCAAAGTTCCAAAATATAAGTTAGGTATGTCAATGCCTTAAGTGTAGTATCTCCCCTGAAAAGCAAAAAAAAAAAACAATAATCGTATATCATATCAAAATAATTCAATTTCTAGCATTTTTTCATTGTCATTAATATTCATCAAATTATAATCAAACGTAAGTTAGGATAACATGTAAACATCTAAAATGACCTTCTGTTAAAAGGCGTTGTACCTCCACTCCTGCCCCACCTGTCGTCAAAAAAGACAGGCTCCAAAGCCACTAATACCAAAACCGGTTTAAAATTTAAAGGATTTCTTTGCTCTACTACTCTCTGCTTTGATATAGTTATTTGTTGTCGGTTATTCTTGGCATTTCTAAAACGAAAAGGTTGTTTCCCGTTTATAATTTGCAACGAAAATACCTTTGCATTCTATTTAATCTGGATTTTAACGGTGCCTATCAAAAATCCTTCCAGCCATAAACAAGGGGCAATAAAAAACTACATGCTTGTAAATTTGGACTTTAATGACACCTCACGCCAACTTACTTATTTTGTTTACAAAGTTCTTTCCGATGTTCCAGCTTTTACAGTAGAAACAAGCAAACGTGAAAGATAATGCGGGGCAACTGGTATGACCATGCGATGAAGAAGATAAAGATTGGATGGGGGAAGATATCTCGTTTCAACTTTAAATATATTTCCGACTTTTTCTTGCAGAAGCCAGTTCTGCAAACGGGTGTTTTTATAAACTGAAAGGTATGTTCTTGCTGCAGATTCTAAGAAAGGCGAAATAACCAGATATTGTTAAAAGTTTTTCTCGTTAACAACAAAATGTAATTTCAAAACTGCTCTAATTGTCCTTACTTCTTTCCATTAAGGTAATATAGCAATAAAATCATTTTCTCAACAGAATAAAATTCAAGTTTTCATGTTGGTATTAAGTAAAAATTTCTATCTTCATACAAAAGTTAATCGACTAACAATTGTGTTCGTGTTTAAGACAAATCGATGTTGTGTATGCTAAGCTGTGCGTCTGACACTACGAGTGTGACTTTGAGTGGAGCATGCGGTTGCAAATCAAATTGTAAAATTGCATTCACGTTAGGTAATTTAAAATGTTCATTCAATAAAATAACAGTTTCATGTATTATCATCCTCTTAAAAATAATGACGATGTTACAGTGTACATAAAAAGTCAACCTAATAAAATTTAGGGTAAGCGTCTAAATAATGCATGTAATAACCGTTTATGTATAAAGTTAACCTAAAAATAATCCTTACGCATATATAGAAAGCTGTTAAAAGTAAAATCAAGTAACACATGCAACGTTGGAAGCGTTCACGCATATGTAACGCATGCAAAAACGAGCACGGCTGACACCCCCCTAATATTTTCGGGCGATTTGTAGTACTCTCACTACTATGCTGCAGAAAGCGTGCAAAAATGAACGGTAGAGCTTGATATTTTAAATGCCATTAACAGGAGAACAGAAGCGACATGGTACCCTCAGTCCTGAAATCTGCTCAATCCAAAAATACACATCGTTCATGACACGGCAATATGTCATAACTCTCATTAGGAAAACAGTCATTTTATTATTGCAACGTGTTCAGGAGCCCTCAATCTATATAATGACAAAGAATTATCCATTTTCCCTGAAAAACACTTTATGTTAATTTTTCGTTTGCACTGTCAATAAAACAGTTTAAGAAAAAAAATATGCTCTAGAAAAATCACTATCCCGTGGCATACGACGTATTGCCATGTAATGAACGATATTCTAAAATTATGTAATAAGGGCTTAAGGGATTGCCCGAAGGAAATAGGGGATTGTAAGAAATTCTCTGAAGTAAAGTTCGGTCTAAATAAGCAGAAATTTCAGCAAGTAACAATAATTCGTTTGTGCCGTATCGATATCTCAAACCGATTTCTTTTGTTGACCGATTTTTATAAATACACACGTGGTTGCGTAAGAAACTATAATTAGAATGACATACATCTCAACGAACTTTTCGTGTAGTTACCAGTAAAGGTGACTGTCACTGCCAGTTTGGATAGCGGTGATTTCATCTATCATTTACGGAAAGTCATCTTACTCGTGCTTATTTCGACACACTATTTACTCCAGAGAATGTCTGGGAATCCCCTACCTCCTCTGAGCAATCCGTTGCGCAATAATTGCACAATTTTACAATATACATTTTTGTATAAAGATTTTGAAACTGATGTTCAACATGAGATTTGGAAAGTAAAAACAAGTAAATGTATTAGAAATTAAATAAGAAAGTAGTAATAAAGATAGGAGAAAGAACTTCTACACAAAATATGTGATGTCGTCTATTATTTTAATTATCACGTGTGGGCTACATCTAACTTCAAAAGTGCTATTAAATACAAATATTTAAGACAAAGTAAAGACACCATTTTAAAGCGTATTCAATTCTCTACAAGTTTTTATTCGGACCTTTTTTCACATTCTCCAGTTTGTTCCTTTTTTACACATGTAATAAGTAAAACCTGTGAAAAGTGAATGATTACAAAAGTAATATGTACATTAATTTTCAGACTCTGCTCTATAAATCTAGACTGTATCCGTCCAAATGTTTTAAAAAGAAAAAAAAGTTATAAGCGCGCAAATTGTCGAGTCAAAATCTCTTGTCCGCCATTTTGAGACAAAGCACGCCTGGTACAGTTGGAGGCTTTGGGAATATCAAAAAGCATCACAAAAGGAAATGATTCTGAAGAATTCAGCTTTATAGGATTGTTTTCAACTGTCAGCTATTTTAGGTACAAAATTACTAGGCGAATATACTACGTAGAATTTGCTTGTATAGATTATGTACATGGATGAGTGGAAGATAAAGCCTTTGCGGTCTTAACTTGTCCATGGAAAAATATTAAATAAATAAAACAATTTATACACCAATATTCATGACCCTAGGTTGTCAAAATTGGGAGTCACGACATGATAACAGTTCACTAACGGCGAAAAACATCGAGAGAAAAAAATGCTAAAGCAGTTTGTTACTCCTAGAATAGTTGACCTAAATTTGGGGTAAATGCACCGAACTATCAGTGAAAACGCAAAAATACTGATTCAAAATCTATTTATAAGGATTGCAAGTGAATTTCATTGCATTAAGATGTTAAAACAATGCATTGTACGTAGTTTTGGAAAAAAAAATCATCATCTTACTGATACTTCACTAGCATTCCACATATATTATTTTAATTTTGGGAACAATCCAAGCATTGTGAGCCATAAGTTAAAACCACTATGCCTCACACATCGTAACTATAAAGTAAATTCGAATGCGCAATAACACACGGTGTAAAAATTTCGGAGAATATGCGAACAGTCTCTCCCTTAGTTAAGGTAAGCACTGACAATATTTCCTGGGTGATTTTTAACTGAAAAATGAAACACATACTTATGACAGCACGCGGACTGGCAATTTTAAAATCACTGTAATAAAAAAAATGAAACGGAGGTGATTAAACTATCACATTCAGAAACAGAACACATGTGTTTAAACCTGTCCGCGCGAACTAATAACTGAATTGCTCAATTGAGTGACTGCGGTTTGCACCCTCAAAAAGAAGTAATTACAAATAATTACACAGTAAAAAATAATTCATGTATGTGTTCGTTCATTGTTGAATTATTTATATTTCAAGTAAAAAAATGACCGGAAAGTAAACAGACAAAATGCAGAAACGCGGAAGCAAGGGCGTCGGCAGGGAGGGGCAAGGGTGGCACTTGCTCCCCCACCCCCATTGATTTCAGGTTCTAAGCAAAATACTATTCTATTTTCGTATATTTGATGAATGTTTTCCACTGCATGTATTCCATAAGAAGCTATATGGGATTCTCCCGTTATATTTCCTCACTCTTCAATCTATTGTATATGTAATCACAAACGCGCCAATTTATACCCACCAAACAAACTATGTAAAGTAAAAATATTAATGCTATTATTATACCATTATGTAAGTTTTATTTCTTGTGAACGTACATTGTTTTATGAACTTGAAGCAGTTCTTCTAGAAAGTCAATAGAAAAGAAGTCTCTCTCTCTCTCTCTTTCTTTCATTCTTTCTCTCTCTCTTTCTGATAAAAATTTCATATTGAAAATTTTTTAAAATGCCGAATAAATCGAGAAAAACATTGAAATTTTGAAAAGTGATTCATCTAACATTAACATTAATGAAATGAACTATTTCATTTTGAAGCTAATTCTTTTATCCCAGATATTTGAAGGTCACTAACTTAAGCCGGCATAGCCCAGGACTTAAAATTTTTTATCAGTTACAAATATTTTCAAATTATGGATTACTTCATTTGATAGATATTCTTAAGAATTATTCAACCTATTTTCTAAAATCCCATTGTTAATTGTGAATTGTCTATTATTTTTTACTATATTTGAGACTGATTACCAAGGGCTCTCAAAGCGAATCCGATTTTTAATTTTTGAAAATTTGATTTTTTAAAATAATTTTGGCTCAAGCGGAATGGATGATGCGGGGATAATGCAAAAGAAACAAGAGAGGAGAGAAGTTAGCGGAGTTTTCAGAAACCAACCGACTGTTCATTTCCAATACATTTTACAAGAGACCGCTACAGAGGAAGTGGACATGGAAAGGCCCGAATAGGACCAAAAACGAAATAGACTACGTTTTATCGAATAACAGGACAATTCTGCAAGACGTGTCTGTTCTGAACAGTTTCAAAATCTCGAATGATCATAGGATGGTCAGATGTAAGCTGAAACTAAATACTAGACTTGAGAGACAGAAGCTTATCAGAGAAAAACCGCCACTCTTAGATATGAAAAATCTAGGAAAACACAGATAGACACTCGAGATAGAAACTAAGAAACAGATGCAGCGCCTTGGAAGAGTTAGAGGACGAACAAGACATTAATAGCAGAAGTAAAATATTGACTAAGATAATACGAGAAACAGCCAAGGATATAGCAGGCATCAAAATGATAAAAGAATGCAAAATCACAGAAGAAACTAAACTCTTGATGGAGAAAAGAAGGGAAATGAAAGAAGAGGAAAGTTACATAAAAAGGATCGAGTCCATAGAACTACCGTAAGGAAGTAAATAAAACCGTAAGGAAGTAAATAAAACCGTAAGGAAGAAAATAAGAGAGGATGTACGAAGATACAACGAAAATCTTGTTAGAAATACAATCGAGGAAAACAAGAGTCTGAAGAAAACCAAACAGCAGCCCATGATAGAAAAAAAAGCAAATAATTGCAGTTCAGAGACCTGACGGGACCTTAACACGAAATAAGGAATAAATTATTAAAATACTTGAAAATTTCTAGAGAATTGTACTACTCCGAAGGAGAACTAGAAAATGACAATTGAAAGAAGATGATGTACATGTCCCAGACGTAATGGAAGAAGAAGTGGATAAAGTACTTCGAGGGATGAAGAACGGAGAATCGGCTGGAGAAGATAGACTCACAGCAGAGATGTTTAAATGGGGAGGTGAAAAGGTGAAAGAGGAACTTGCTAAATTATTTTCGATGTGCCTGAGGAAGAGAGAAATACCCAGAAGTTGTCATAATGCTATTATTTTATTGTACAAGAAAGGGGGAAAAGAACGCGTCGAAAACTACAGACAAATTAGCGTACTTTCAGTTCTATACAAGATGTTCACCAAAGTTATTTTGAATCGTATTGAACGAGACTTGGATTTTGACCAGGGAAAGGAACAAGCCGGATTTCGTAGTGGATTTAGCACAATAGACCACATATAAGCATGGAATGAAGTTATGTAAAGGACTAACGAATATGAACTTCCACTGTGTTTGGGATTCAGTTTGGCATAATTTTGAAAAGGCTCTAGATTCGGTCTCCTTGGCAGGAGTATTTAAATCGCTTGAACATCAAGGCATCGAAAGTGCATACATCACGTTACTTCGAAACATCTACTCGACTGCTACATTTGTCATGAGACTACATCAAGAAAGTGTAAAATTTAAAGTCGGAAAAGGCAAGGAGATTCAAGTTCTCCAAAACTGTTTTGTGCGGTCCTGGAGAGAGTGTTCCAAAATTTAAACTGAGATGAAGTGGGAATAAAAATTAATGGCTAATATCTTCATCACCTGCAACTCGCTGATGATATAGTCCTTTTGCTTCAAGTGCAGAAGAACTAAAAACCAGAATGGATGAACTATGTAATGAGAGTTCGAAAGCTTTAAAATGAATTTAAGTAAAACAAAAGCAATGTACAATCAACATGCTGCAAAGAAGGAAATAAAGATTAGTGGAGAGATAATAATCATAGTTGTTTACCTAGGTCAGCTCAAAACATCGAATGGCAAGTTGACGGATGAAATAAATAGAAGATGTAAAATGGCGTGGAGTTCGTTCGGAAGACTAGACTTTATTTTCAAAAGCAAGCTACCAATGTGTCTGAGGCGTAATGTTTATAATCAATGTGTGTTATCTGTGATAATGTACGGCTGTGAAGCTGGGTCATTGAATGCGCAAACAACTCAAAGATTATGAGTCACACAAAAAGCAACGGATAGTTGCATGCTAGGAATAACTAGGAGGGACAGGGATTCGTGCACAAATAAAGAGAGGATGTCATCAAGACTTCAAAGAAGATGAAGTGAAGATGGGACGGTTATATAACTAGATGAATAAATGGAAGATGGACAACAAATGCACTACATTGGATTTCTAGAGAAAATAAACGACCGAGGCGACGTTCAAATGCAAGATGGGTAGATGAAATCAAGCGTTTTTCAGGAGCTACATGGATAAGGATAGCAGCAGACCGAAATATGTGGAAAGAAAAGGGGAAGACCTTTATCCAGCAGTGAATAGATAATGGATATGATATATATTGCCCCCCTTGGGGAAATTGCTGGCGACGGAAGTAATATTTTTGTGTTCAATCATATAATTATGAAAGTAGTTTATTAAGTTCAAGATTGTCATTTTCTATAACTGCTTCAAAGTTGTGTTTATCATTGTAAAATTGTCTCAAAATTATTTCGTGAAGTACATATTTGTCTACGTTCAGCAATATCGTAGTGCAAGAGTATTCAAATGGCGAACTCCGGTCCGGATCCGGCCGCCGAAGGCTTTTTTCCCGACCTTCACAGCTTAATACGAATTGGAATTTATTTAAAACATTTTGGCATCTCTTGATCACACCGGGTTTGCTACTATGTTAACCATTACCGTCCACGAAAACCAGGGAAGTGTAATTTGAATTCAGCAATTTTACACCTTGTTACTCTTCAATTTTATTGGAATTGGAATTGTTGCTAAAATATACGGAGTAACGAATAAACGTACTGTTTTACTGTTATTTTTCAATTTATTTATGACCTTTAGGCATCTATGGTTTAAGACGGAATTGGATACGGGAAGGAGTCGTCCGGTAACTAAGTTAAAGATAATATAACATTAATTGTATGGGCGGTAACAGCACTATGGCTTACGCCCCTCCCGACCTACGTTGAAGGTACCATCCCGGAATTTGCACGGTGTGACTAAGGATAAACCTCAGTCGGTTGTGGTCGGCCATTGGTATAGAACCCAGGACCTCCCGAATGTGAAGCGAACGTTCTATCAACTGAGCTACGGCTACTGGGTCTTACTGTTCTGTCTTACTCATAGTCGACTAAGTATCGACTAAGACATTTTTACTGCGATATTACCATCAATCCGGGCCCCAGGAGAAAATATAATTGAAGACCTAGTCCTGACTGTCCTAGTATTTTAACGTCACAGCCAATCTCTCTTGTGGTGGTATCTAGTGTAATAAGCCACCCCTGCACCCTCATTTTTTTAATGCTATTTTTGAGTATTTTTGATATGCAAATTATATTTTTTGCATCTCTTAACTTTTTGCATATCATTATTTTGTGTGAATATGATTATTTTGTTTTGCATATCATTAGCTTATTTGAGCATAGTGATGCCCTTTATTAGATTAAGGATTATTGGGGATTTTCATATTGATATAGTATATTTTATTGTGAAATTTGATCGTTTTTTATCTGACTCCATGCTTGAAATCGCATGTATTTTGGCAATATCATCGTTACTCGGAGAAGAGACATGCTCATCGCAGCTCGAAACTGAAAAGTGGGACAGAAGTTCAACCAGTGTTGAACATCTCAGATATTGACATAGCTCTAGCTATCGTTATTTGTCACGTTAGTCAACCTTGTTACATATACCAGAGTGTATTCATAGGTTTTTGCATGGATACTCTGTAGTTGGATACTATTGCAAGTTGGCGATATTTGTCTGAGTACAAGGTATTGTCTCAGAAACGTACTGGAGAGCTGGTTAAGCCTGGAACAAAAGGGTGTGGCTTTTTCGGGTTCTGGCCGTTTATCGCATCTTCTCCCCGTACTCTCTCCCCGAAGTATCTCCTAGTCAGAGAGCCTAGCCTGGAAGGACGCTTTCTTGACGGAGTAATTTGTATGATTTAGCATGTGAATGTGTATTTTTGTATGTCTAAGTAACAACTTGAGCTAAAGTCACTATTTTACAGTGACTCGCGTTCCAATAAACTTAATAATCAGCTTGCTATATGTGTTTCCCCCACGAACTAATTCCTGGACACTTCGTCTGCTACACAGTGCCAGCAGCAGCCGGTAGTTGTGGAAACCGTAGCGCTAGTCGTGCAGTACTTGCATTTTGTTTTCTTTTTTCGATGCTTAAATGATGGTGTCATGTAATTTTATTAGTGTGTACGTTTTCTTTCATGTGTATTGTGGTTATTTTTAATGTATTATCGTCTCACACCATCTTTCTTTTCCTTCTGTCACCTATTTTTGTTCTTTTCTAGCCGCCCACTATGCTTATCATGGCGCGGGGTAGTATTTATCCGACCTTTCTCTGTTTCCCTCAAGGTGGCAGCACCTACTAGACGGTGCATGTAAACATGACCGAAACCCCACTTCGTATGTTTTAGGTGTGTTAGTATGTTTTCAGATGATTTAATGTGTGTTTTTGTTTGCGTATTATGTATTTGATACGTGTGGACCTACACGCCAATTGTGTAAGCGTGACAGTAAATATTAATTGATTTATATCAATATTAAATAATTCCACCATATGTGGTAACATCGCTTTCACCTGTTGCAGAGCAGGTGATCTGCTCGGAAATCGCTTTTGAAAAGCGAGTCTCACCAAATTGGGCGAATGTTAGACCCAACGAGGTACCAGCGAACAAGCGTGATGATTCTGAAACTAGGATTGAGTGGTGAAGGACGTGTATTTTGTATTACAAACGGAGTGTCTTCAGCATTTTTCTAGGTGAATCGTCGTCCTGATAATTCTTTTTATTGTTAGTGTATTAGTTTATAATTTTTCTTGTTTTGTGCTATTACGGTATCCAGGTGAGATCCAATATTTAAGTGTTGTTGTGAAGTTTCTTACGGTCGCCATCATGGCGGACCATGATAAAGAGCCTCCTGATAAACTGAGTACAGACCATGATATGCTTTTGGATTCTTCTTCATCTACTAATGACCAGCATCTTAATCTTCCACGCCAAACTCTCAATTTAGGACATGAAAATGTATCTCCAATACAATCAAATCATTCTGATGGTTCTGAGAAGCCTAGATCTTCTCCACGTGCTTCTGGCACGGACCGTCCTGTGTACCATTATAACGAGTACAGTACTTACCCGTATGTAGTACATGTTACTCCATGCAATGTAAATACCATTATTCATCCTATGACTT
>JAGDQP010029471.1:438-22663 GCA_022664845.1 Lepisma saccharinum | reverse complement strand
AATGAAAGAGGAACTTGCTAAATTATTCTCGTTGTGCCTGAGGAAGAAAGAAATACCCTCAAGTTGGAATAACGCTGTTATCATTTTGTTGTACACTTCGCATCAAAAAACTTGCAACAGCGAACGCCGTGCAGCTAGGCAACACAAATGGCACCTTCTTATCCCATAATCGTGTCTGGTAAACAGACCCCTCTTTCTTCTTCCTTCGTCACACCCATAGTAAAATCAGCAAACATCATGAGCACGTTATTTCGTTTTTTTTTTTTCAAAATAGACATGTGTTAGTATCGAATTCTATCGATAAAGTGAAAGAATAAAAGCGAGAAGAAACAATATACGTAAGTTGACGGAGGGAGAAATTTAAACACACAATGAAAAATTGAAACCGATGGGTGCCTTCAGGCAAAGAGAAATTAGAGAGAGAGGAGAGAGAGAGAGAGAGGGAAGGGGAGAAAAGAAGTAGAAGAAGATGGAGTACAGATAAAAAAATGGAATTTAAATGTAGTAAGAAAGAACCTAACATTATAAAGTGCAGTGCTCACAAATCTAACAGCAAGATAGAAGGGACTTTTGGATTTTATATGTTTTTCAGAGCTATTCGAATATATAAAGGGCGCTTGAAAATTCATTTAGACCCTTTCAATATTGCGGCCAAAGTTGATGGTCAGATTAAATACTCATGATTTCCAGTGGAGACACATTTAGGATAATGTCAAAAGTGTAACACACATGATATGCTTGTGTGTGGTTCGGCTGCAAATTCGGTGGGGCTCTTTAAACGTACTGGTTCGGAATACATTATAATCATGAATTCCGCCAGGATTTTCAGATTGGCGTGTGTAAAGTCAAAATTGGGAAGGTGTAGGTAGCTTTACAATGTTTCTGTCAACTTTTGACCATGAAAATAAAGTAAAAGTTGGGGATATTCTCAAGGATTTGGGGCTGACCCCCCCCCCTCCCAGTTGCCGGGGTTTGGCGGAATCACTGATTGTAACAAACCATGTAGATACCGTGGTCCTTATCTTCCATTCCAGACTAGTAATGTAAATTGAGCATACAAAGAACATGAATGGATAATAATGTTTCTGCAAAATTTCTATCAGAAAGAGCCAAGATTATAATTCCAAACTGTATCAAAATGAGAAGTTCCAAATGTTCAAAAGCAATATTCGTATATTCCTATAGGCATACCAGACATTACATGTTGCACATTTCAAAAGTGAAAAAGGGAACACATTGAATATTATGTTGATAAATTAAATTATAGGATGGAAACGAATTTTTTGCCAAACTAATATAAAAATAATTCTTCTCTTGAAATAGCGAAAAAAGGGGACTATTTTCTATTCATATCTCAATATGTATCTGTTCCGAACATGCCACTCTAGATTCCACATATTGTGAATATAACGCTTTAATAATTACAATATTAATAAACTAGTGTTTATAACAATTCGCGCAGATGGAATAAACCCAGCAGAGCTGAAACGGGCCCCGATCGTCGGGGGATGCTGGTCAGGTGTTGGACTGTCATCAGGTTTAAGATTCGAACGCATTCTGACGCGGTGATTCGATGTGTGATTTGATAACCTGGAAGATGGAAGATGAAGGAGAGATTTTAATTGTTTCATTGCGTTTGAACAGTGTTTATTTCAGGGGTGACCAGGATCGGAGATGTTATTCCGAGAACACGAAAAATACGACGTCAAAATTCCCAGTTAAATAGATTTTCCAGGCGGGGCAATCGGGTTATCGGGTCACTCATGTTTGGGTCAGTCCCTATCACCGAATCATCGAAAGTGACCCGAATTTGGCTGTGGAATACGCACAAACAGAGAGGGTGTGTGTAAATTAAGAGAAGAAATAAAAATGAATAGAGAGAGAGAAGTAAAAGAAAAGAAAAAAGCAGCAAAGACACGATAACAATACATCAAGAAAGAGAGGAACAGAGAAAGATCAATGCAAAATATGAAAACTACATTATCATTATGCTAAATAGCACCCACACCTGTTTACTCGGATTCTGACCATTGATACTTCGTTAAGTTCTCCACAATCTCGAGATGAATCTTTGTTTGAATACTTCAATGTATGCGAAAAATAAACTGACTGATGGGGAATCGAACACAGGTTTTTAAATTAGAAGTCCAGCACGATAGCGATTCTCCACAGACGGCTTTACCCAAGAAGTGCTTAACAAATGCTATAGTGTTTGTTTCTACGAATAATAACATGAAAATGGATACTTCATATCAATGTCGTGTTCTTAACTGTCCCCCCTGAGACTTAATTTGGACTTTTCCAACCAATATTCGTACATCGTCTTCCTCTCTATAATGACTCGTGCTTCGTTCCACAGTCGGAAATATTATCCGTTTTTTTATGAGAAGTGATGGTTAGTTTCTTCAAAAGCGCTTTGTGAAAAAAAAGACTTGGCTTGAACAGGATTCGAAACAATGTTGGTTTGCTTTAGTACATCAAATTCCGGCACTTTTCCTCTACTCCATTTTGAAATATTGAAGACATGAATTATTAAGTTCGTGTTTTGAAATAGCCAACTTCGTTCTGTTCTTTAAATCAAAATGCACGCGAAAAGTTCTTAATTCAATCAATTATAGACAAATTAGTTCCCACTAATATCCAAAATAACAAAAGTCCAGGAAAAATGAAATAACAGCTGATGCAGTTTCTATGCGTCGTGGAAGTTCGAAGTCACGCTTATAGGAATAAGTATTATTATTATTATTATTATTATTGCAGTAAAACGTCCGATAGCTGACAGTTTTATATTCCCTGTGAAACAATATTGAATATTATGGAAGTAAACCCTCTTTGTTTTTCTCTGAAAATGTATTTCCCAGAAAAAAAGTCAAAAGTTCTATGATACGAATATTTACGTGTTTTTAAACTACTTCGTTTCTCATTCTATGCATGTGTTTAAAATGACTCCCTTGCAAGAAGGATACTCCAGGGTTGTTACATTTCAATTCCTAATATTCCGGGAGTATTCCTAGGTAATTAGAAATATGCCGGAACTTGTCCCGGGATTAGAATACTTGGTATCGTGAAAAAATACACGGAATATTTCGAATATATTCCCATAGAATAAAAATAACCTTGAATAATAGAGAAATATGCACGTTACACTGCAAAATCTTGTTTTGTAACGCTACAAGGATAAAAAGTATAGTAGAAAGTTAAAATGAAATTGGAAAGTTAACAATAATCCTGAAATCTTCGGAATGCGGACATTGACATAAAATGTATAATGTATTGAAAATATTCAGGCATGAATAGTGCTGGTATATAGTGAGAATATATCTCCCTTTCTATTGTGTAGAACCTATATTTATTGCGTACTGTCTTGGAGTATTTATTCAGTTACTTAACTCTAATATAATGGGAAAACATGTGCTGTGGGGTCGAAAGTCCCTCGCATATTTAAGGGACAATTTCCCTCGGCGTAAAGAAACCCAAGAAAGTATTTCGGGAACATAATATTTAGTGACTTTTTTGTTTTGTGCATTTACCTTATATGTATGGGCCAGACACTCCCTATGCCTAAGCCGTGATATGTTTAAGGGACTGCAAGAGACAGGTTCAAGCTATGGGTGTCTATCTATGAGTTTTTTTTAAACAAAACAAAAAACTTGATGCTTGTTCCCGTAAAAATTTTTTTTCGTGACTATATCATCTTCTTGGACATTGAATGTAGGAGTCAGAACCTATATTGAAATATTCGTTGTTTCGAAAATCCCGTGCTGTGGTTATAATATTAGGAGGCGAAAACATACACTTCACAATACACACACGACATTTTTATTCCTAATTTTCAACCTCCTCTGTCAGTTACATGAAATGTTTACAGAACTACTTTGTAAATAGATGTCAATTTTCTGTGTTAACTTTAACTATGCAAATGTTTGAATCAATCGTAATACGATACAATTGGGGAGTTGTTGTGAATAAAAGACAGTGGCGATCAGAGTTGTGAGCTTCGGTTCTCCTCTCCCAACATGTCTGGTCAGCGTTGGAGCAGTAGACCAACTTTTCCCTCCGGGAGAGTCCTCATCCTCATCCTCATCGATACAATATCTGAATACAATCATATTCAGAAAAAGGGGGAAACCACAAGTAAGCGAAATGAATGTGTAAGCAAACAAGCAATAAGAATAAGTTGATTTGTTGGATAACAACAGATTGCTGGCGTGGTTATTAGCGTGATTAGCTATGTGCACTTTCCACACTGAGGATCATAGGTTCGCTTTCCACCTACGCCAGCGTTTCTCAACCTTTTTCATCCTGCAACTAAAAACATGACATTTCAACACCTGACCGTTGATATGCTGTATTTGATAATAAACATCCTAATTACATTATTCAGAACTATTCAACAAATTACATTATTTTAGTAGACCCTAATTATAAAAACAATAAGCAAAATAAAATATCGTCTTCAAAAATTATTAGTTTTAACCTACAACCCCTAGCTAAATTAATTTTTTCACCTTCTCTTGCGACCCCCTTACACACAACTCATGACCCCTCTGGGGGTCGCTACCTCCACGTTGAGAAACCCTGACCTACGCCAATATAATTTTCTTTCAAAATCGTAAAACATTTTATTCACTTGATTAGATGCATTTGGGGGAATAATATACACCAACCTCATTTATAAAACTCCAACTTACCTTAGAAAGTAGGAAGAATTCAGCTCGTATTTTGGAACCATTATTATACTCTCAGAAAGTGATACTCTTACGGAAATAAAAGCAAAGTAAAAGTTATATAATACTGATTTTTGTTTCAGTTACTGTGGTTCGTGCATTTATGAGCTAATCTTCTATTGACTACTATTTTATTCGATTTTATACATATGAAAACCATGTTATATAATTTGTTAAAAGTTTCGAAAACCGTATTTAACGTAAGTAGGAATAAGCAAACCTTCATCGTTAATTATTACAGACATAGCAACATCGCTGTATTATAATTTATTTTATGAACAATAAAAACAAGATAAAAGTTCTAATTACTTTTATTCACATATTTTTTGCTACATCACGACTAGATATAAAAACATTATTTTCTTCACAAAGATTAGTACTCGAAAACTGTAGTGAGGATTAAGATAGTAAACACAGCGGAAGTCGTCGTCACACTGACAGACTCTGACGCTACCCACTGTAAATACAACGACGAAACCTAGGTCACTTAGCTCGGCTTCGTGGCCGAATGGTCAAGACCTTCGGTTTTTAAGTGAAAGGTCTCGGGTTCAAACCCATCTTGGGTTTACACTTTTTTTTTCTTTCGAAATATATTTTCATATGCTCGTATTTATTTTAATACTTGCTTTTTGCATTTTTCGTACATTATCTTAAATTAGTGACCATGGGAAAGTGGAGGTTAGGTAAGGTTAGGTGCGGTCATATATCTTTACACTTTCCTCTCTCAAATTCCTAGCGCGAGACGCTCTTCGACTTCCGCCGTATTTACTATTTTAATCGCCATGTCGAAAACTGCACTAATACACTCATTGTATTAAAACCCGCGCAGTGGTCACTCATGTTCTTGCAAGGTTGCCACATAGTTCAATTTCTGAACTTAAACTTTCTAAGTGCTGCTAAAGGGTGCGCTCAGATTATAATTGACTGAGTGTAAAATAACCAAGGGCCTGAAAGACTTCGGCCATGAGGGCGACGAAGGTAGCCAAGTTCTACACCGCTAATATTATTCTTTTCTTATTCCACAGAAGTTGAAAATGTGGAGATTATTTTGATGCTAAGCGACTTCAGTCAGTAAGCTATTCCGTTCGGAAATTTACAAAAACCTACACTTTCGAGTAATATAGACATTTGATGCCGAATCAAATTCAATCCTGAGGCACTTGCTGGTATAGGAAACCTTATGGTTGTAGGTTCGAATCGCCTGCAAGTGACGACTTATGATACTTAAATAAAACCTGTCAAAAACTTTTAATTTGTGTTACGTTCAACTTGTCATATTACACGAAGTGTATTAGAACTATTAATTGCAGTTTTAACTTCTCCATTTGCTAATGACATTTTTTTATGATGTTAGCTTCGTTCAGGCTGGTTTACGTTAAAATAAAAGACAATAAATGATCGTAACTTAATGTCATAATACTTACCCTAAACTAGATTTGTTCTTAAAACTCACAAAATACATTCGTTTCATAATTCGACATGACAAAAAGGACATCCATACAAATGTGTTGACTTAAAAGAATACGTACAGACAAAATGTATCACATATACTCAATATTACATTTTCCTCGCATTTGAACTTTATAATTCATGAGTACTGGCTTTCGTTGGCAAGATGGAGTAGAGGAAAAGTGCCGGTGTTGAAGTACTAAAGCAGATGAACATAGGTTCGAATCCTGTTCAAACCAAGTCTTTTTTACAAAGCGGTCGTGAAGAATCTATCCATCACTTCTCGTACAAAACGGATAATATTTCCGACTGTGGAATGGAGCACATGAGTCATTATAGAGAGGAAGACAATTTACGAATGTTGGTTGGAAAAGTCCAAATTAAGTCCCAGAGGGAAGAGTTCAGAACACGACATTAATATGAAGTATCCATTTTCATGTTATTATTCGTAGAAACAAACACTATAGCATTTGTTGAGCACGATCTGGATACAGTCTCCTGTGGTGTATCGCTATCGTGCTGGACTTCTAATTTGAAAACCTGTGTTCGATTCCCATCAATCAGTTTATTTTTCGCATACATTGAACTATTCAAACAAAGATTCATCTCTGGACTGTGGAGAACTTAACGAAGTATCACTGGTAAGAATCCGAGTAAACAGGTGTGGGTGCTATTTAGCATAATGATAATGTAGTTTTCATATTTTTCATTGATCTTTCTCTGTTCCTCTCTTTCTTGATGTATTGTTATCGTGTCTTTGCTGCTTTTTTCTTTTCTTTTACTTCTCTCTCTCTATTCATGTTTATTTCTTCTCTTAATTTACACACACTCTCTCTGTTTGTGCGTATTCCACAGACAAATCCGGGCCACTTTCGATGACCCGGTGATAATGACTGACCCAAACATGAGTGACCAGGTCTGGAAAATCTATTTAACTGGGAATTTTGACGTCGTATTTTTCGTGTTCTCGGGACAACATTTCCGATCCTGGTCACCCCTGAAATAAACACTGTTCAAACGCAATTAAATAATTAAAATCTCTCCTTCATCTTCCAGGTCATCAATTCTACATCGAATCAGTCGGTAATCTTTTCATCTCTGCCGTGTTTATTCCATCTGTGCGAATTGTTATAAACACTAGTTCATTAGTGTTGTAATTAATAGAACGTTATATTCGCAATAGGTGGAATATATAGTGGCATGTTCAGAACTGACAAATTTTAAGACATGAGTAGCAAATGCTCCCTTTTTTTAGCCATTTCAAGAGAAGAATTATTTTTATATTCGTTTGGCACGAAATTGGTTTCCGTGCTCTAATTTGCCAACATATTATTACATGTGTTTCTTCTTTTCACGTTTGCAATGTGGAACATGTAAAGTTTACTATGCCTATAAGGAACATGCTAATTTTGCTTTTGAACATTTGTAACTTTTCATTTTGACACAGTTTGGAATTATAATCTTGGTTCTTTCTGACAGCAATTAAGCAGAAAAATTATCATTCATTCATTTTCTTTTTATGTTCACTTTGCATTCGTAGTCTGGAATAGAAGGTATGGCCTATGGTATCTACTGGGTTTGTTACAATCAGTGATTCCGGTAGACCCCGGTCCCTGTGGGGCTGACGATTCTGGAGACTACCCCGAACTTTTTGATAGAAACCGTGCAAAACTCCAGTCCACCCTCCAAATTTTGATTTTACACACCCCAATCAAAAAATCCTGGCGGAATTCCTGATTACAAAATATTCCGAACCAGTATATTTAATAAGCTTCACCAAATTTGCAACCGAACCCCGCGCAAAAAAGACATGTGTGTTACACTTTTGACATTATACTAAATGTGTCTCAAAACTCAGGAGTTTCACTGGAAATCATGAGTATTTAATCTGACCACCAAGTTTGGTTTCCATTTTGAAAGTGACTTAATGAATGTTTGAAGAAGCCTTTATATACTCAAAGAGCGATGAACAAATATAAAGTCCAAAAGTCACTTCTATCTTGTGTGGGAACTGAACTTAATCTTTTTACTACGTTCAAATTCCATATTTTTATCTTTACTTCCTCTTCTTCTTCTTCTTCTTCTTCTTCTCTCTCTCTCTCTCTCTCTCTCTCTCATATCTCTGCCTCTGTCTAACAGACGTTCATCGGTTTCAATGTTTCACTGTGTGTTTAAATTTCTCCCTGCATCAACTTATGTATATTGATTCGTCTCGCTTTTATTCTTCCATTTTATCGATACTAATATATGTCCATTTTGAAAAAACAAAAACGTGCTCTTGATGTTTGCTGATTTTAGTATAGGCGAGACGAAAGAAAGAGGGGGTCTGTTTACCAGACACGATTACGGGATAAGAAGGTGCCATTTGGGTTGTCTAGCTTCACGGCGTTCGCTGTCGCAATTTGTTTGATGCGAAGTGTACAAGAAAGGGGACAAAGAACGCGTGGAAAACTACAGACCAATTAGTTTACTATCAGTTTATACAAGATGTTCACCAAAGTTATTTTGAATCGTATTGAACGAGACTTAGATTTTAACCAGGGAAAAGAACAAGCCGGATTTCGTCATGGAATTAGCACAATCTATCACGTACAAACATTGAATGAAGTTATGGAAAGGACTAATGAATATGAACTTCCACTATGTTTGGGATTCATAGATTTTGAAAAAGCTTTTGATTCGATCTCCTTGGCAGTAGTACTTAAATCACTTGAACATCAAGGCATCGAAAGTACATACATCAAGTTACTGAGAAACATTTACTCTACTGCCACATGTCATTAGACTACATCAAGAAAGTGAAAAATTTAAAGTTTGAAATCAGGTAAGGCAAGGAGATTCAAATTCTCCAAAACTGTTTTGTGCGGTCCTGGAGAGAGTGTTCCAGAATTTAAGCTGGGATGAAGTTGGAATTAAAATTAATTGCGAATATCTTCATCACCTACGGTTCGCTGATGATATAGTCCTGTTTGCATCAAGTGCAGAAGAACTACAAACCAGAATGGAAGAACTGAGTAACGAGAGTTCGAAAATAGACCTTAAAATGAACTTAAGTAAAACAAAAGTAATGTACAATCAACATGCTGCAAACAAGGAAGTAAATGCATAGCTGATGAATATGTTTACCTAGGCCAGCTCAAAACATCGAATGCAAAGTTGACTGATGAAATAAATAGAAGATGTAAAATGGCGTGGAGTTCGTTTGGAAGACTACACTTTATTTTCAAAAGCAAACTTCTAATGTGTCTGAAGCGTAAAGTATATAATCAATGTGTCTTACCCGTGATGATGTACTGCTGCGAAACTTGGACATTGAATGCGCAAACGACTCAAAGATTGAGAGTCACACAAAAAGCAATGGAGAGTTGCATGCTACGAATAACCAGGAAGGACAGGAAGACAAATGAATGGATTCGCGCAAAAAGGTAGAGGAGGTAACCAAGACTGCGAAGAAAATGAAGTGGAGATGGGCCGGTCACATAGCTAGTCGAACAGATGGGAGGTGGACGACAAATGTACTACAGTGGATTTCTGGAGAAAGAAAAGGACCGAGACGACGTCCAAATGTAAGATGGGTAGATGAAATGAAGTGTTTTTCAGGAGCTACATGGATGAGGATATCAGCAGACCGAGATATGTGGAAAGAAAAGAGGGAGGCCTTTATCCAGTAGTGGATAGAAAACGGCTGAATATGATACACACATACACACACACACATATATATATATATAAGTTTGAGTAACATGCAAAAGTAGTAAAATGTTATATTTGTTCGCTGAAACAGCCATATCAAAAGATATCTAGCCGGGCCCCTCAGCCCGCGAAAATTTTAGTTTGAAAATGGCCAAAAATAAACTTGACGGCCAAGAAGGGCCACATTTGACACTGCTAAATTTCGTACCAATGCACAACTTTCGATGACAACTCGAGTCCCAAAATCTGAAAAAAAAAAAAATGGCCCACCCTAGTCTATATTTCTGAGCATTTTGTGGGTAAGAGTTTGGGAAATATATTTATGACTTCTTAGTTTCAAATGACCTACAGACTGGTCTTCAAGCACTTAAACTGTGCGAATTAATTAGTGTTATATCTTCAATTCAACTACATCGTCAGTGGAACGTTCATTTTCGACCTTTCAACGTTTCATTCTTTGACAGGGTCATCGAGTAATTCGGCAAGAAGACCAGGAGAATAGAATTTCGTTACAAGTAATTGATGAGTGTTATTGTAATTAGTTTCTGATAGTCTACCATTTTAAACATGCTATATTTACAGGACATTCATGTGTGATATGGACAAATAATGTGATTTTGACATAGTTCTTCATAATAATAGTAATAATAAAAATAACATTTGCATGCCCATAACCTCAAAAGTCAGGATACGCCACTGATTGTCACTGTTTGTAACTCCAGGATGCAAGTTTGCTTTTAAAAGTTCAACTGTGAATGGGCATTTCAACCTCGGTCTCTGATTGGTCAGAACAATCCTACGGTGCACCGATTGTAATTAGATGGTGTCTCTTGAACATGTTAAGCTTGCCTAAATCATAGTTCTACTGTAAAATGAAAACTTGCGGGAAGCGTCCTGTAAAAAAGGTGTGAGTTTCTTTATACTGTTGACTCAATCCTAGTCATGTTACTTTATTAGGATCTTACTACCAATTCACCTCTCTCTCTCTCTCTCTCTCTCGCTCGCTCTAGTGGAAGTTGTTACCCTCGTTCCAATTTAGCTCACCCAATTCAATATCAATACACCCTCTATTCACAAGCATACAGTCTCAACTTTAATATTTACCACGTTTAAAAAAAACTACTGGAACATTGATAACTCTACTCACACAACTAATTGTAGATTTATATCTCGTAAAACTCAAATTCCTGATGAACTCCCTGATGGTTAGTAATGATGTGATAATGAGCCGTTGATAATTCTGCTGTTGAAGCGTCAGCACTGGCATAATTTTTATCTGACATCTTTACCGGGAGTTATTGTAATCAATTTCTTCATGGCAATTTCTTTTCTCGATTATGTATTTATCAGTGCGTGAGCGAATCAGAAAATGGAAACTTATGCGAATATCTGGCGAACCAACCAAAGGATGTCTTCTATGCATTTACACATATTTAAATGACGTCCGTCTACACTATGGAATATTTGAACCCCGTTGCAGAGACATCTATCACCGTTGTGGCGAAGTAAAAGAGAAAACTGTGTTGCATCACGTATAAATAAACGAAAAAGAACCGAACCTGACTTTCTAACCTAACCAAACTCTTCATTAGAAATGTATTAATAATAGATTTGAGCATAAAAAGTGTTTTTTGAAAGAAAAACTTCATCCGGTTGAGTTCCGAACCAGGATCAACTACTCCATAAGTCGACGTCTCGCCATAACGTTACGATAGCTGGCTGCAAACATCACTTTGGCTCAGTTGGTTGAGCGCTCGGGGGGGAAGGGGCACGGTGGCTCAGTTGGTAGAGCGCTCACCTCTGGTGCTAGGAGTCGTCAGATCGATCCCTGCTCATGCCATGTGGGCTTTGTGGTGGACAAACACCGTGTGCGTGGGTTTTCTCGGGGTGCTCCCGTTTCCTCCCACTTTCTTCATTTCACCAATTCATCCTATCATCATTCATATGGCCTGAGCCATAGTTGCCTAAAGGCCTTAAAATAAATTCAATTCAATCACTTTGGAAGGTTTGCATACAGAGTTCTTGTGCCGTACTAAGGCTGATTTTCATGAAAGCTTAAGTTGCGTGTTTTGCTTGTGATTTGGGTGAGTAGCCAATTAAAACACGGGTTTTATTGCGTAATAAAACACGTGCTTCAAAGGCTACTCACCCAAATCGCGAGCAAAGCACGCAACGCAAGCTTTCATCAAAATCAACTCTTAGGGCTCAGTTTCAAACCCACTTGCGTTGCTTGGGATTTGGGTGAATATAGCCAATTGAAACACGTGTTACAACACGTAATAAAACTATAAGACGAAATATCACATGTTTCCATTGGCTACTCACTCTAATCGCAAGCAACGCAAGTAGGCTTGAAAATGAGTCCTTACTTTCGAGAGAGTTGCGCAAGTGCGCTCTCCCGATATTATTCCAGTCTCTACATACTTTGAGCTAAATATTCTCAATGACCATTAGAGACAGTTGCATAAAACCATGGACTTAGACCCATGAATTGGGATTTACTCATGGATTTAGATACGGGAGACGGATGGATCGACTGGTCCAATACAATTAAGTTGAGTCAACTTGACGCCGGTTTTCGATTTATCTTGCCTGGTGAATTGAAATTTACTTGCGTCTTATTGGTTGGCTTTTGCCTTGGTGTGTGGAAGCAATCAGCAAGATTGGAACATTTTAAATACGGTATTGTACGGAACGTGATGTTCAGTTGTTTTTTAATCAATTACGCCTGCCAGGTACTCACTGCTCGTGCTGGCTTTAATTTCGGGTCGTTAGAAGTAGATCCGTCTCCCGTATTTAGACCTAGATCCATGGCATAAAACATTTAAATAATGAGTTAATCCACGAATTAATCTACAGGTCATAGGCAAAATAATTATAGATATCAAATCCTATTTTCTCTATGTGTTTCCTGCCCTCTGTGTTTCCTGCATTATGCCTTGTTTTGATTACTAACATTTTACGATGGTGAAACTTATGGGTACAACCATCGAGCTCTATGTAAACTATACTGGAGTGACTACTTAGTGTTGAAGGATAGACGCCAGAGCAAATATTTAAACTCGTTTGTCCACTTCCAGTCTAATCCGATGTGGACCAAATTTTTAGTTCTAACTCAGTTTTATACGCATGATATCGCTGTGTGGCCCGTTTTTTTTACTTGTCTTAATTCCTGAGTTGCTCATATAAGAGTATATCGTACTCTGTATACAATAGAAATTGCTGCAAATAATATTTAAGTTTAGAATCGAAAATTTGGTCCATATTGGTTTAGACTGGAAGTGAACAAACGAGATTAAGTTTCCTCTCCGCTCCGTAGCTTCACATATTCATGAAATTTTCAATGGCTGGAGTCAGTCCAGTATTGTATTAATAGAGGTCGATGGGTACAACTAACTTGCGTTCACACTACCGAACTTAACTTGGTTATCGTGCTTGTACTACCATTGTCTGTAAAGAAAAAGGTTGAGGTTTCCGTGGTTGAGTAAAGAATCTGCTTGTTATACGGGAGAGGATTAAATTATAAAAAATGAATTGATTGTAGCGTCAAATTTTGCAGATTAGTTCTGCCATCATTCTTTTATATTTTAAAAGTAGAACGCACCACTATTATATTATATATCTCGATAAAGAAAGAAATAAACTCACGAAGTGATTCGTGTCAAATAACTAACTTGCGTTTAGACAGTCGTTTCTTACTAACGTTACAAGATAACCGTCGTAAGTTGACGCTAGTTAAATTTGAAACCCGCGTTAACGGCTACCGTTTACATTACTAAAACGAACTCGGGTTAACGTTAACCATGGTAAAATGTTAGTAATGTAAACAAGGCATTAATGATAAGAAAGATTGGTAAAATCCATCAAACGTCATTAAAATTGTAGGGCTGATTTTCTTGCAAGCGTGCGTTGCTTGCGATTTGGGTGAGTAGTCAATTGAAACACATGCTACACGTAGAACACGCAATAAAACTCGTGTTTCAATTGGCTACTCATAGAAATCACAAGCAAAGCATGCTTGGAAGAAAAGCAGCCCGTAGGAAATGTCCGTCAGAGGAAGTACAAGTCAACGCAGTAAATTATCTTTAAAACAGCAAAGGAAAGATGTAAAAGGACGTGCAAGAAATTTACAGGAAAGTAGGGCGAAATATGATAAAGTAACAGAGATGTACTTACGAGGAGTCTTGTTGCTAACTTCACTTAGTGGAAAACACAGAGTGAGAGAGAACTTGATTTCCTTAACGTCTGCTAAAGAGGAAAAAATTGTTAAAATTACACAGTTAGTCCTATTCTCATAGGTGTCTACTGGAGTTTTGACGGGCCTAGTAGACGCCTCTTACTGTAGTCCATTCAGTACAAGATCTTAAAATAATTATGTACTGAGAAACCATTTAAGTATTATCTGAAATAGACTACAGTACATTGATATGCTGTAGGCCCTCATCGCCTAAGGTCTCATTACACTGAGATAAGAAATCTAATTTCGTTGAGATTTCCTCCGGCGGGTTTTATTCCAAAGGCGATGACTCCCTTCCCACCGTTGCCCCCAATGTAATGTAAACGACCTAGTGTTGGAGATTAAATGTCAAAGACAGATTTTGGTAGGAGCGAAGAGTAAATGTCGGTGCTTTGTGCCGCCCGATCTCCCGCACCGATATATTGAACACTTCTTGAATTGTCAGTGGAATACCCTGCCCTCTCATGGTGATCTGTCATGGGGCAGGTCATCAGAGGGGCCAGGAAAATATTTTACTAACAATTCAAGACATTTACACTCGAGAAGAAAACGTAACTTCGAAAACTAAAAGTATCTCCTAGAAACTGACTTTTATTGTTGAGGTGAAATAAACTTATTGTTTTAATAATATGTATGAAATAAACTATTGCTGATGTAAATCAATGAATAATGAAAGAATGTCTTTAAAAGAACACACATATAAGTTAGAGCTGCAATTCTACAAACATTTGCAGTCTCTTGACAGTATTTTAGGCACGTAGGTATTCATTTCTATAAAAATAGGTTGGCACCACTAACAAATGCAGTGCGTAGGTGTGGGAAAAGCCACAGTACTTTTCTATTGTGTCAAAAAAAAATATGCCAGTTTTCGAGCTGCCATGTCTAACGTAATGGTAGCAATTTGAAAAATATAATTGTATGGAAAATAGGTTGGTGACCCTGATTCACTGCATCAATCAAAACTGTTTCGTCCACTCACATGGATCTCGCTACGGGAGACGGATCTGCTTCAAGTGACCCGAAATTGAAGGCAGCACAAGCCATGAACAGCTGGAAGGTGAAATCGATTAAAAAAAAGCAACTGAACATCACGTTCCGTACAATACATTATTTAGATTATTCCAGTCTTCCTCCTCTCTTCCTTAGCTAGATCTTCATTAATTCTTTGCTTCCACACACCCAGGCATAAGCCATCCAATGAGACGCAAGTAAATCCCAATTCACCAGACAAGATTAATCGAAAACCGGCGTCAAGTTGACCCAGCTTAATTGTATTGGGCCAGTCGATCCGTCTCCCGTATTTAAATCCATAGGCTTAATAGAAAATTACTGTGGTTGTCAGTGTTGCCAACTTTTAGTAGTAAACAAACGTATGCAGGATTAAAAACTAACCAAGTCAATTAATTTTGTTAATCTTCCCTTATGGAAAATTAACTTTATTTGTTTTGTTTATTTAGTCATGTTTTAAAATCATAATTTCAGTTCAAGCATTTGTCAGTGTATCTCATGGTTAGTTTCGATTTACGAACACAGAAACATTTCAATTCAGCTTGACAAAGTCTATTAAAATCTCGCTACTTATGTCCTTATGAATACGTGAATGACATCTTTGATCATTCACATTGCTGTTTGAAGCATTTATTCATATTACTATTGCTTATTTTATTATAAACTGCTTCCCGTTCACAGTGAAATTATGGGCTTGGTTTTTGGGTTATGAGTGCCATTTGATCATAATAAAATATTCTTCGTTAATCTTTTTTCTTCCATGATCTTTTGACCCGTATTGTACATACCATTCGTCGTTCATTTACGGAACGTGTTGTTACTAACATATTTGTGCCTATGACCTTCCCTTAACGCATTATCGTTGAACATAGATGGAAGAGGTGCTTCAGCAATTTCTCTTCTGTGTAATCTTAAGGTGGTCGTCTGTAAAAGGCTGATGCGATTGCAAACAAAGAAAACATTGCAAGTTAGACTTAGAAATATAACATACCGTTATGATAGTTTTCGATATCTTGTTGGCCATATTTATTGGTGAATTAAATGCGAAGCTAAGAAAACACCCATTAGTCAGAAATGAAAGCTTTAAAAAAAAAATTAACAGACTTAAAAATAAGAAAGAAAAAGATCAAGGAGGACTTTAATTTGAACTTCAGTTATTTAGAGTATAGAATAGAATACTTTCATAACGTCACATGAAGCCAAATTTACGGTACAGCGGCAGCCATATTGTGTTGCCCAATTAGAGTCCCTCTATACCGAATTGTGTGAGTAATCTACCCACACAGCAAACAATGTTAAATTAACGTTTAATAAACGTTGAATTTCGACAACGTTGTATTTGGTGACGTTGATATATATACGTTTTATCAACGTAATGTAATAAACGTTTAAAGAATGACCAGTATTAAACGTTTATTAAACATTGAATTTAAATTGTGCTCTTAAACCTTCTAAAATCGTAGAAATCACAACGTTGATTAAACGTTGATTCGACGTTGAATGTTTGTGAGATTTCTAAATCTAAAGAAACAATTTTTAGTGATAGCTTTATGCTTAAACTTCACTAGGTGTTATATATTATCATTTTTCTCTTGATGGAAATGCACTTCTATCTGAAATTCATACAATGATTACGCTATGCGTTTGTCTTTTGTTCTTTCATAAAAACCGGGAAAGGCAGGGCATCGGCGCAGCGAGAGATCGAAATGACAGGAGGAAATCCGAATAAGTTGCTCAAATGATTTATTTTTTTATATATTCTTCGTAGAATAGGTTGTCTCATCTTGTTAAAAGCAACAAATGTGGTACCGAAAATTCTCAGACTTACTGAATGAATCAAATAATTCCACGAGGCAACCAAATTCTGTTTTGAAAATGTATAACTTTTTTATTTCATTCAAATGCCTCTTATAGGTAAGAGCATATTGTATGTATGTAACCAGTGGCGTAGATAAGGGGGGGGATATATCCCCCCCTTGACTCCACCTTATTAACTTAGAAGGAGAGTATTTCTACAAGAAAAGAGTTACGTTATGTTTTTAAACATAATTGTTTATTAAAATATAAAATTGTAAAGCCGGTACCAGTACTATAGCTTACATCCGTCTCGATATAATTATAAGTTTATTCATAAACAGACAAGGATCGTATTGCTCATTCTGCGTTGTAGTTTCATATTTGGGTAGATGTGGTAAATAACCTTCAGAACAACCAGTAAAATTAAAATTCTTTTATAGTCATGTCGATAGCGCCGGTAAAAATCAAACAAAAAAAACATACTTATAGACAGTAATGAAGAATGTAGTAATTCCTGCAATGGTAGTCTCAACGAGGGTAAAACGGAGAAAATTTTGAATTTGAAGCATTTCTGTGGTTGAAGCATTGTGCGTAGAAAAGAAATAATTTAAACAGGCACCCTCTTTACGGTAGATATGAATTATAAATTAAAATTACACACATTGGAAAGTTTCGTGCCACTTTTAAGATATACCCCAATGTAAGACCTAATGAGATCTTTCAGATCATAATAGGAGAAGATAAACTTTTGGTCAACTTTATTTTCTATGTAAAGCTATTCGACTGTACGATACGTATGCACAGTGAACGGCACATGGGGGATGTGGAAGTAGCGCTACGAAGTGAGTTGGGGTGGTCAGTTCCACGCTTGATCGCCTTTACCTTCCTAAGGTGCCCAGGAATACCAAGGACACTCTGATACTCAATTTAATAGGGGACTGAGTGCACCTTAAAGCGTCAGGCATGGGAACACTGCAAGAAAAGTCTCCAGTGTCCTCTCCGGGATTTGAACCAGGGCTGTTCCATTCGTAGTCAGACACGCTACCGCCTGAGCCACGGCGACTCCAAACTTTATTTTCTATGGGCCATGTTAACTTTTGACTTCTGCCCGTCACCATTATACGAGTGCAACACTTGTTAAAATTCACAAATATCCGTGCTTCAGGCAGGATTCAAACCCACAACTTTGGAGATGCTGGGTTAATGCCTCAGACCACATGACTACCTCGGTCGGCTATAAGGGGAGAAGAATCTAACCATTAAAATCAATTATGAAATTTGTGATCTAGTTTCAATTAAGGAATATTTTTCCTCACTAAATGCAGCTGAATAATTTTCTGCATTAGCGGATGGACCTCTTAATATCACCTACATGGAAAATCTTTGTTGTTAACTACGTCAATGATGAGTATGTGATATGGGCGAAGGTGGCTCAGTTGACATATTGCTCACTCATTCCACCAATTCATTCCATCATCATCCATACCTGAGCCAAAGTTGCCTAAAGGCCTTAAGATAGATTCAAATGAGTATATGATGTCTTTTTAAAATGCAGTTTATTCATGTAACCCAGGTCTTACCCTAATGTGATGGTCGGAAAGTTGCGAAGAATTATATCGGGATTTAGCGATAACAATTGATAAAATCTTATAAGTTTTGGTGTTAATTACGAGATCTTATTTTATGAATATGATGGAGGAAGCAGTTTGCTGGAAAATTTAAAAATTATTCAAGACATACTGTGGCAGTACTCTGGTGAGATTTATGTATATTGTGCAACACACTCACTCAGCGTAGGAGTATTTTAATACCATTCATATTCGACTGATGTTGAATTATTTAGGATCGATTGAAACATATTTTATATCCACTTAGGGAAAGCACATTTTTATGGCATTATGGAGAGTGCAAAAAATTATGAAGTATGAGAAGACGGATATGAAAGTACTACGCATTCCATGATTTTAAAGAAGTAACTTAATTTATGTTTGAAAGAATTATCCAATTTTTTATTGAACAATTTCACAAGCCCACATTCAAGGCATGTAATGAATTTAATACATTTATAATTTTTTCGATTAAATTAGTATTTTGCTACGATTAACCGTTCTACAGATTCTTACAAAAGGAACACCTTAACTTAGTGGAAGCTGTGAATACTGCCAAAGATGCTGAAGTTCGAAAGAACTAAAGCAAATTGTCAGAAGGAAGACTTGGCCGGTTTCACCAACCTTCCTTAAATTTCGGTTAAGGGCGCGTTAGTTAAACGCTTACATAAATATTTAAGCGTCCCTTAAGTATTTTCCATTGCATCAACATTTAACGCTACGATTTAAGGTTCCCTTAACAAACGAGACGTTAAAGCACTGGTATTCCTGAATGTGCAATTTCTCATACATGCTGTTCTATTTTCAAGAATTGCGATTGGTTGATCCGCGAGACTGGCCACAAATAAATGACAATCACAGTGCGTTAAGTATAAAGTAAACAAATTCGGTCTAATTTCCCGCGTGTACAGTATTTGTTGTACTGTATTCAGAGCGCCTACAAATGAATGCTTATAATTCAAATTAAATATTGTACCTTAGAACGCATAAATAAATGTTTCTTATCTATCTCGCCTGATTGACGGAAAGTAAAGTGTCTGTGTAGGGTGTCCGTACCTGTAATGGACCAGTCGCCAGTGGTTGACCAATAAGGTAAACAAACGGCAATAATATTTATATTTGATACAGCAGTAAACAAAATACGTTTTATTTTTCCGTAAGGTTTAATAGTGTAGCCCCGAAACGCTGTGCAATCAGAAAAGGCACTGTCACCCATCTAAATCACTTAAATGTATAAAGTGAATCTTGAGCTACAACTAATACATGATATACGTGCATATGTACCAGAAGCCACGGTACAGTGAAGTAATTAATTATTTTATCCCTTCGTTGTTCAAGGCACAATCTATAGTAAATAGTGTAAAAGAATATCGATATCTCTAATTCAATAACAGACGATGATATATTTCAATATTTATTATCCGGCTGTTCAATCTTTACATGAGAATCTTTACTTCGAAGATCAGGGCGTGTACTCTTTGTTCCACCTGACGTCATGAACTGAAGTGCCTACTTGGGGGAACCCGGGCTTGTGCACAACGGGTGAGGCGACACCCAGTTTTTATAAACCTGGCCTAGAGTAACGAAAAGTTACTCTAGCAGTTAAGTCGAGCGTCGAAATAAAAAACTGGTAATGTTGCTTTAAGCAATTTACTTTCATAAGAACGTGTTCTTAAAGTCTCTTTAGTTCTTTTAGTTCTCTTAGTTCTCTCTCAAGGTAACCAGTAACAATACTTTACATAGATTTGTGTAATTAGTATCTCGGTTCTATAATCTCGTATACATAAATCATAACTTAATTCTCCCTTAAAACATTTCCTACTTCACCTTGACTAGATACAAAAATTATACAATTGCAGTTTTACATTAATTTCCATTCATGATTTTGATCTGTATTTGCGGTTCCTAGAAATGACATTCATAGCATTTTCGATTGACCTCTACCGAGCATCACAAAACAAAGAACTGTAGCGGAAAGGGAAATTGATTCTAAGCAGATTATCGTATTACAATTTCTCAGCTCTGCATCAACTTTGGATTATTCTTGTGTACAGGTTTATATTAGTTATTACATCATTTAATTATATCCATTACGTAGTTTAATTATATCATATACAGTATTTTACTTTGCCATCTCGTAGCTTACGTAATATTCCTATTTGAATTTTACGTCTCATACCCAATATAATCAGAATACAGAAAACAGTAGCACTTCTAATTTCCTCGTTGTATTTACTTTAGTAAACCCCGTTATATCAGTTGAGCACAATAGTTATACATAAAGTAATCCTAAACATATGAATTTCATTTCAAACCGGGATGCCTTTTCGATACTACCCCAAATCCTAACCTGATGATTTATTAGATAATTTTGTTTGGCTTTCGTTAAATAGAACGAAGATCGTTAGGCTACCTTTTATATATCCCCCCGTACATCAATAAACCATAATTTAATCGCACCCAAGTCAATGACTGGTAAGGTTACCGTTACATATATGCCCCCAGTCGAAATGAAAAAAAAATTGAAGAACATTTTTTTTTAAGACGGCACTTTTTGCTTGGTTAGACTTCGTTTGATCGTCCTATTATTTCATCCAACACATTGTAGTCCGTTAGAATCATCTCCTGGACTCATGAGGTTTATATATTGGTGATTTTTGCAAAAAATATTAATACATAGTTCCTTACTAGTGACACTATCGCTCCGGTATCCAATAGAAATTGTTAATATTCCATACACTTTGATAATGAATAATAATGAAGAATAACAAAAATCGGCTATACAGCACACAACACTTAAACTCGAACACAACAATATACAATATCCAATACATAAACTTTGCTTTTCAAGAAGTTCAAATATCTTCATTGTCTAATTAGTCACTTCATGACTTGTTCTCAGCAGTCCCATTACGGTTCATTTAATCCATTGGTTATAACTTGATTTGCTCAATACTGTTCATTAACGGTATAAAACTATCATTAACATTTTCATAATTATCTTTAAAAATATTATTACCATTTCCTAAATTGATTCATCTAGATGCCTTATAGTATTTACTCCATTCAAAACATCACCAATATTCATGATGTTACTGTTCATTATCTGGCAATATGACTTCATCGTCCTTCTATATAATTCTCAGGATCTCTTTTCTGCAATTCAAAAATAAAATCATAATCTGAATAGTTTAATTTTCGTTTATGAATAATATTATATGCCTGCTCGCATTTGTTTGTCATTCCAACGTAGTGTCTGTTTTCAAAGTCGACTACTGCCTTCTCGTATATCTCCTTAAGAAGTTTGTCGTAATCTTTCCTTTGATTCCTTTTTCTTTTCCTCTTTTCACATATTATATTTATACTTCCAGCACAATCAACATTCATACCTTCTTCCTTATTAATAACTTGAGCTTCTTCCTTCTCATCATTGAATACTTCCGTTTGTCCACCTTTATCTGTAACATCTATTGAAAAAGTTTCTATTTCATCTGATCTTACTTCTTTCTTATGTTCTATCATATTCGTTCCTTTAGAATGAGGCATACTATCATGATTTATTTCCATCAGTTTATTTTTCCCATACACTATTACATTTATTTTCTCGCTACTTACTCCAGGTTGTGGTTGACACTCTTTTGTTTGCACAGCCCAATTACGTACATTTTCGTCAATTTTGGACATATTCCTCATACCTTTTGCCTCTA
>JAGDQP010029470.1:10148-23343 GCA_022664845.1 Lepisma saccharinum | reverse complement strand
TATATATATATATATATATATATATATATATTTACTTTCTTCCTCGCTATATATAATTTTTAAAATTTTAATCAGTCAACTAGCTGAATGCAGTTCCTTATTTAGTAATGTTCTGTAGAAGGAGTCTTAGTAAAAATTAAAAAAAAAATGTATAGATGAAATGAATGTAAGGAAAAAAAAAAGATTGGCAGATCCAATCATATTACAGTGATTAAAGAGAAGATTGTGTGGACATCTTTTCCAAGTCCAATTTCTAAGAAGGAAGCCATCTTATTACTTCCTTTTCGTCTTCTCCATCTCCTTCTTCTGGTCTTCTTTTCCCCCTTCTGTATTTCCCTCCTTACCTTTTAATATTATCCAGCGAGGTCAACCAATAATGAATCGTCTGGATGCAGGGAGAATTAAATTTTTACCATCTTGAGTCAGTTCGACGCAGCTACCTTACTTAATATTTTCAAGCCCTTCAAGACATTTTTTTTCTTTCTTTTTTTTTTTAAAAAAAAAGGGGGAGGGGAATGATTAACTACAGATTTTGAAATAAGGCCTTTGTAAGTAGTAGTACCCTTCGATTTTCTTTTTCTTCTTTCTTTCATTACCTGCTATCCTCATCTTGCTTATAGGCTTAATATTGAGAATTATATGGAGAAGACGCATAAATACGATTGTTGTGAGGAAAAGTTCTATAACATTTGGCTGGTTTCCATTTTCCATTCAGTTCTATTCTCCCGTTATATTAAGGGTTGTCAGAAACCGAATGATTCCGTATCTGATTAATCGAATAATCTGTTTTATTCGGATGCCCGCTATCCAATAATTTCCCATTTAGTTACCGAATTTCCTTTCATTTAAGGGCTGTTATGTCAACTATTGCCAAAGCCTCTTACAAGTTTGCAGGATGACGTTCTTCAGCCATCACTCTTCCGAGTAGGGAGGAAAGCCGTCGGACCCTTAGTCTAAATAGTACACTGACATTCAGTCGGTGGAACTGAGGGTAGACCTGAAGCAGATCAGCGGGTCAATCGGGTCACGTTTCGGACCGGAACACCGTGTTACCTATATTCCGGTCAGGCCGGGTCTACAAAAGTGAGCCGGTTTCAGCTCTGACTGTGAGAGACTCGAAAATTTCAGTCTGTAAAAGCCTGCAGAAGGGCCCCTCCAAAGTGTCGACCTAGGTGGTCATGAAATCAGACTTGCATTCAAGAGATTTCAGGTTTGAATCCTGACTACGACATGGGTGCTTGTGGCTTTTAAGAGCACACTGCACTCATAGTCGGAAACTTACAATGATAATCCGATTAAATAAAATTTATCGAAGTTTTACCTACTCGAAGTCTATCGTGTGTTAATGTGCTATGTTCACTCTTTCAGTTTAGCTAATATCTTAATTAAAGAAATAAGTAAAGTTCACCTTATCAGATGTATTTTTCAATGAACGAAGCGGCTCTTAAGCTATGGAACACTATTGATCGTCATTTGCAGGAGAAAAAATGGTATAAGAATAAAGGGAATCCTTATATACTAATCCTATCAATCAGAATCAGTCTTCGAACTAAAGGATTGGTTTAGAAGATTTATTTCTGCACATTAATACTATAACGCTAATAATTTAGAGTTGGTCATTCTCAATGTAAACTCTCAATCTCCCATGGATTTGATTATTATCACTGATATACTATATGGATGATTTTTGCTCAATTGGGCATATATTTTTCTACTTTCTTTGCGTCATTTCGTGTTCAGCATCTGAACTGTTTTACGTCAACGCCCTCTGTTTCTTGACTGCTATGAGCAGTGTCTGCTAAAAGTATTTGTTGTTCCTGCAATACGATAACTTAAAAATTACATCAGACAATGCAGAAATACATCCATCTGCGCAGCTGCATTAGAGCTCGATGCGAATATTCGCGGGTTCGATCCCCGGTGGGACCCTCTATTTCAGTATTAAAGCCAATTGGGAAACTACTTTAATAAAGAAGTAACGGGCACCGGTCTCGAAAAGCAGTTAAAGCCGCCATGGAGAGATCGTTTCGTTGATTGCTCGACACTTCGTTTGAAAAAGAGCCACCTGATACACAAACAAGTAGCATAACTGTTATACCTACACTACTAAACATATGTCAGTCACTCTTTTAAGATTAATCAGATCAGAGAAACTGGCTTTTACAAGCTAGTCAAAATTCACAGCCAAAAGGAAGAAAAGAGAGGAAATGGAAAATGGTAGGTTATATTTATTGGTTGACAAAACAGTCAATTCCCCATGTCGCCTCTTTCTCCATCAATATACCACTCACCAGTCACTTATGTTGACACTTTATTTTCTAAAGTGACTGAAATCTCTGGCAAAGGAAAAAAAAAAGTCTTTCTTTCTCTGTGTGTGTCTGTGTGTAGTAAATATAGAATGACATTATGAAAAGGTATTAATTTCCGCAAAAATTGTGGTTTCAATAGTTCTGGGATTTTGCCCTCACCCACCTCCATCATACTGAAATGGTGATGAGACCTCCCACTTACTTTTGCAAACTGCCAACACACACACAAATTTCCAAATAGTACCTCCTCTTGACAACATAACCACTCTCTCCCCCCCACACTACTAAACAGGACCTTTTATTATTATTTTCCACCGGTTTTTCCCATTTTGGGGGTAGTATCTCTATTTTCCCCTTCGTACACACATACATTTACGATTACATACATATTCCTATACTGAAAGAATGGATCACACACACACAAACACATACATACAAAGAAAGTGGCTGCCTTTTACCCCTCGTCAATAGCCTTGATGTTGAAGTTTTTCTAGGAAAACCGGATTTTCCAACAAAATTCCCAAAGCAGAGAACGGAAGATTTTCTTTCCCTAATTCTGAAAGGCAGTAGGGGTGAATGCGTTTTACTAGAGGGTTGGAAAATGAGAACAAAATGAGACAGTAACAGTATAGAAGCAGGTTTAGGCACTCGTGCAGAAAAATTATGTGCTAAGATCTGGCTGACCCGGTCCCTTTTTTTCATTTTACTCTCGTCCAATGTTTCTTCTCATCCCCATCCCTCCTTTCTCGGATTGATCTTATTCTTTACAGAAGTGGTCATCACTTTTACAACCACAACAAACCATAACAAGAATACGTAATGGTGTTCGAAGTTAAAGGAAAAAAAAAAGGTAGGCGCTTTGTTCCTTCTTCCTGGTGGCCACGTGCTGGTATATCAAGTGGATGGTCAGCTAAGTAGAAAGGGTTTTGGTCAAGGTCATTCTAAAAGAACTTGAGGAACTGGATATCGCAGTGGACAGTGGCCGAACCTCAAGTATAAAAGGAAAATGGCAATTTGAGAAGGAAAGAAGACCAAAAGCAAAGAAAAAGAAATGACGATAGTCATTGGGAACAAGCTGTTAATTGAGCGAAGAGTAAAGCAAAAGAGAAGTAGAGGTCATTCAAGAAAAAGAAGGTTGGCTCGTGGCGCGCGCATTCATGAGGGTTCTGGCCATCCCTCCTTATTTTGCTACCCCCACCAAAAATGACCGGTAAGACTAGCTGGCCGATGGGTGACTCCAAAGGGTATGTGATATTTCACTTGCCCCCACTTTTCCATTTTTAATGTCTCAACGGAGAGTCGCTGAAGGTTTCTCAGTCTGGACAGGAAGAAAAAAATGTCATTAGAAAGTTCATGAGAGTTTAACTGAAATATTAACTATTTTAATATTAAATGAATATTTGTTTCTCTCTGAAAGAAATCAATCGCATGAAATAAAGTACATGAAGTTAATTTATTTTATGTGATAGTGAGTGCGTTAATTTTAGGCTGGAGCATAGTGTAGTCTAATAACCGAGGAACGAGACTAGGGAAGAAGTTTTTTATTTCATTAAGAAGAAACTGTAGCTGTAAGATAAAGATTTACATCATGTTATATACTATTATATAGTAAGGAGATTCACCAAAATAACATTTTTCTCTTCTTTGGTGATTATGCCCAGAGAACAAATCGGACCACTTCTTGTGTTGTGACCCAGCCTGCGGTGATCCGATTTACCCGCTCTTCACCGAAATGATGAGCTTGACTATGTGTTCCGGCAATCCGATGATCGAATACTGACTACATGATTACTTGAGTCGTCGGATATTTGTACACCCCTAGGGGAACTTTTGTCCTTTCCGGGGACATGAGACTATTTCTGTGTTATTTATATTATTAGGAACTTTTCGGCATCGAATTTTTCGTGCTCTGGGGGACGTCTCGGTCAACTTCTCAAACGTAACGGAATAAAACTCTTTCCTACCTTTCGGGTTACCGGATCAGGTCGGATCTCAAGCACAGACCCAATGACCCGGTCCAAAACTTGACCCGATTGACCCGGTCATCCGTTTCAGTTCCGATTGTGTATCAGTCTATTAAATATCAGTCATTTCTCCTTCCATGTTGGTGGGCGTGAAATTTTTTTTTATATATATGTACGCCTTAAGGCCTATATTTATAATGTTCAATAGCCAGGTTATTTACTGCTTGATAATGTGATCTTATTTCTTTCTTGATAACAATTTACATGGGTTTGGTTCAATTTATTTTCAATTGTTTTGACTGTTACAGAACGTTTCGGCATATCAATGAGCATCTTCCTCCTTGATTGTTAAATCAGTAAACCGATAATTTTACTCTATCGTCCATTTCTTATTGATAGTTGATAAACGTAGGGCATCGTTATTAAAATTCATTTTGTGTCTTTTACGAAGAAAATATATTGTTTTATAGTGCATATAAATGCATATTTTGGGTGTAAGTGCCTATTCTAAAGGTCTCAAACGCCGAAGCCATTAATCAGATTAAATTTTACTTTCCTGATAATTAAGTTCTAACGACCAACTTGGGAAAGTTCTCTCTTATAACACAATAAGGGAAACGCACCAGTAATGGACACTTTAAGGACACTTTTCACCGTTAACATTTTTAACTCAAATACAGTTTAAATGTGTTGATCAAACGAGAATGTTACACGTTCTCCATGCTTTCTTCTATTGGGTTTGTACCCATTACTTTCATTAACATCCACTATTTGAGAGGAAATCACGTTTTTTTTGTCTAACATTGTCTTTGTACCAGTGATGGACACGGAAAAACTGGATGTTCCAGTAATGGGCATACTGTACAACTCAAAATAATTTAAATAATCATTGCCGATGTTTAGAATATAAATAATAAACACGATTATACAGTTAATGCTGTTCTTCGATTATCTTATTATTTCATGGAATTCCACCGAGTGATCATTCCGAAGGTCCTGGGTTCGAAAACAACTATTGAGCATCCTTACTGAGATTTTAACGTTGTTTCAGTCATAACTGGCAAATGACCTAATGGCACCTTCAACTTAGACCTGTCCGACTCCTTCCTGCTTTCTTTCCCCTACCCAGTCCCGGCCTGAGCCATTGTGACCATAAAAATGCAAATTCTAACTTGCCATGAATAGTGTCCAATATTAAAACAAATCATTTCATTAATCCCCGCGTCCATCATCGAAAAAATGGGACCAAAAAATTTCCTGACAAACTTATGGTCATGAAGAGTAAAATAATCTTTCCCAAGTTGAAATAAACAACTAACTCAATTATGATTTCGCCCTCGGAGTTGCGGAGAGTTTAGCGCGCTCATTTTCTGCGCGCGTGTTCATGAGTTCAATCTCCGCTGAGAGCTATTAAATGGAGTGGTTCAAAGCCCACTTTACCAAAACTGTAAGTCTTGTCCTTAGAAGCTCACCATCTCGCTTAGGACGTTAATAACAACTCAATCAATCAAGGATTTTGATTTCAACTCAGTAATGAATAGTGAGTGTCCATAACTGGTCAAAAACTGACTTTGCCATAAAGGTAATGGACACCCCCTGCTTTACATAACAGATCTAAGGTATTATTGGTTTGGTCATTTAAATACTCGAAACGAAGACATTTCGTAATGGATAATAGTGAAGAACAACAAAAGTAATCGTTATTGTAATTTCATGAATAAAAAACGAAAGAAAGCTCTCACCTTAATCACTTACTTAACAGATTGCACGGAAGAGTAGATGCAACCATGGATCAATCTCCAACATCATGTCAGAAATATCAGATGAAACCAATGACGAGCGAATAATATTCAGTGGCTTTAGAACATACGTATATTAAATTTTCCCATGTAGGTAAAATGGTTATCGCTCTTAGGAAAATCATATTTTACAACTTTTCTCTTCAAGTCTCCATTACTAGTATATACACTGTCCATTACTGGTGCATTCACCTTATAAGCTTTAGAGGCAATTGATATTGTTTTGGTTAAAAAGATGGTACTTTTAGAGGCAATTGATATTGCTTTAGTACTTTTCAATTCGTACAAATTAGAACAAGCCTGAAAAAAAATGGAATTTAGTAATGATTAAGGACTGCATATACTGTACTAATTGATTCCAAAAATACTCTGTTATGCTCAGTAATGCTATTTAAAGGTCTTCATGTTTTATTTTCGATAGGGTTTAAGACTTTGAAAGTTTTTCGGTTATTTATGACAAGTTTAGTTCAATAATATCCATCAACGACATCATCATTATCAGTATATATCCTGCCGAAAGCAGCAGGTTCTTCAAGGCAATTTAAGCCATCTCCATTCACTCTAATCTTGTGTTTTTCTTCTTGTCAGAGCCCACGAATTATCTTCCTTAATATTGTCAATGAGTTGGTTTCAGCTTCCTCCTCGTCCTCTATTTTCTCTTAACCATATCTTTAATAGTATCCTATAGTAGGACAAGATCAGCGCAGCCAATGTCATAACCAGATGCCTTTTTCTCCTTTTTTATTGATTGCAATATTATTCGTCTCTTACATATTATGTTCAACATCTTCTCATTGTGTTTCTTCTGTGCCCAACTCATTTTTCATTCTCCTTCATGTTCACATTTCAAACGCTTCCGATTTTCCTTCTTCATTCTTTCGTAGAGACCTCGTTTTCGCTCCATACAAATTATTGAATGATTCTTTTCGTCTGAAAAATACCCACATACATAATTATTTATTCCTAAATTGGTTTTAAGCACCGTTTTGATATTTGGTGAGCTTTTTCCTTCCTATTTTGCGGTTTTTTAAGTCTTAAAGATCATAACGATAGTGCACAAAAAGTTATGATTCTTGTGTGCAATTCATGTTCTGTCTAAGTATATTTCTTGTTCAGACTTGTTTGAAGTTTCATATTAACGTTTGTTTCGCAACATTTGAGCACTAGACTGAAAGTCTCGAAACTTACCCACTACTATAAGATGTTTACATTTTGTTTTAGCAAGGTTTTGAAAACTCAAGTTTTTTTTTGTTTTCTTTTTCAAATTTTGTTCTTTGAAGACTATTGCTAACATGGTAGTTGTAAAATTTTTGTTTCCTGTGTTGGTCGTTCTTTCCCCTATGATTCATTGTTTCTTTTCCATTTTTCTCTTATTTATCGTCCTATGTATTCTCCCTTCGTTCGCTAGGAAACAGTTTCTTCCCTCGTCTCTTAGAATATGCTTTTATTTGCCCTCTCTCATATACATACATTGTAATATATATGTGTGCGTGTGTGTGTGTGAGTGTGTAAGCAAAGAGATGGGGAAAGAATCCACAAGTATTTGTTTATTTTGCTTCGGCTAGCGAATTGGAGAGACCAGTACGAAGTCTGTCCTGCCCTTCACATCCCCCACCCCTCTCTATGACTCTTATTCCATTGATTTCTAACGTTAGGGGGCAGAGAGAACAAAAACAAGTTGCAACCACAATACACCTAGACTTTTACTTTTTCAGGATCTATGTATAGAAAGAATCACTAAAAAAAAATCATGTGAGCTTTTGCTTATATTTCATTTTTGTCCCTACGTATGCTTTTTGACAATACCCCTGAACAAAAACACGACTTTTTTTTTGCCTCCCTGCTTTTTATTTCTTTTATTTTTGTGATAAAGAAAACTTGCCATTTTTCTTTCGTACAAACACTGGTCCTATAACTCAGATAGTGGTGTCATCTTTTAGAAAGAATAAAAAGCTATTGGTGTCTCTTTGAACAATTTCGTACTAAAGATTACAAAGTTGCTTTTATATTATCTATTTTTTAAAAATATATTTCTTGTTCAGAAATATCTATATATATATATATTGTGAAAAAGAGCAAGCACATTTATTATTTTAAAAAAAATAGTTAAAAAAAAACTATGATCATAAGTTTGTGTACCTGAGATGCACACACGCTATTGTGTACCTTTGCTGTCCCCGTATGTTGAGTTTCTCAACTCTTTTTGACAACAGCCAAAAACTGAACGTGGGGAAGAGAAAGGATAAAATGGTATTTTGGGATGGCATTTCAATAAGGGTCTTCAAAGTTCAGAATCCACAAACCCGTCCCGTTTATGTGTGTGTGTGTGTATGTGTGTGTGTGTGTGGCCTGTGTATATAGGCCTATTTTTTTCCCACATTCTCTGTCGTGTTCTTCCCACAACTCCCTTCTCACACTCCTGTTACCCGTTATATACCTGCTGGAAGTTTCTTATGAAGTGATGGCTGCCTCAGGTTAGTGAGAGAAAAAAAATCATCCTTGCTTTAATAGAAAAGAACGGTCTTCCACCCATACAAGAAGAAGTAAAAAAAACAGAACCCTTTCCTTCTTTCTTCCTATACACCTGATCCGTAGGAAGCTTTTTTTTTTTTTACTTTATTTATATAATAAAAGACTGGAAAGCTAGCTGAGAAGAAAAGGTGGAAGAGCGGATGTAATGACGTGACATTTCTCAGTGTTCCTGAATTGCAGAACTCCTTTGCTTCCTCATCTGTTATCCTTTTCAACTCATCCCACTCTCCTTCTCGTATCTCGCTACGCTGAAACGCAGTTCCACGTATGTTAGTATACGCTAAGCGTTGTTTTCTTCCGGAACTGTTCAATTCTTTACTGTTTAGCAGAATCAACTTCATCATTTTGTTTTCTCAGGTACGTACTGTATTTATTTTTTTTAAATTTATTATTTACTGTACACATAATATTTGACAGATATCATTCTAAAGGTTGAAACTTCATTTTGAGGCTATACAATATCTTAGGTCTCAGTAGAGGAGTAGTTTTCGCGCGTTCTCTTGTAATCCAGAGATCCTCGGACTAGATTTTCAGTGCGGATTACGGTTGAATGAGGCTCCGAATAACTGTATGTGCCTTTCCTAGAATGTCATTAATATTCGATGAAAGATAGTGACAAATCACCATCGATTCACCTTGCCCAGTGAACTTCGTGTCAATCTGCGCTTCGATCCCAGAACACCAATCATCATCATCAGATTACAGTCCGTCCTATTTGCCATCTTTCGACGTCATCGAGCGTGTAGCTTCGAAGGACATAAACCGTTATTAACGTTGAATTCGAATTGTGCTTTGGTTCGAAATCGAGATACGGTGTAGGAGTAGTATACACATGTATACTAAAGTATCCCTTGCTCATCACTCTTTCGTACTTTCACGGTAGCTGGATTACAGGACATCACCAGAATCCGTGACGAGAGTCTCGTCCTTGTCCAGTACCTTTCGTTGAAGAAGGAGAGGCCCTGACCTTAATTTAAGAGAGCATCCCGCCATTTACCGACTGTGACGAAGTGGTAACCAGTGGGGAAACCTTTGTATTTAAACCCGTGCAGAAGCTAACTGCAAGATGTGTCCCTCTTTCTTATCTTGAAGTTTTATATATGTCCTGAAACTATGAGATCGAATTCTGGTCAACAAGTCACCATAATTGAAATTGTCATATGATGAAACGTCAAAATATTTTTCTAGTCTCTTTTTTTTTTCTTCATTTATATCTTTATACACAATATGTTCTGTAACATGTGAACTCACTTGACGGACGAATGTCGCAAATGAAAAGAAACAAGTTTATATTAGATTTTTCTTTTGAAGTTCAACCTCAATCGTGAGATCAATTTCTTACAATAGTAAATTATATATTGATAGATCACGCACACACGATGCACGAAAGGACAAGGAAAGTATTAGAAGCCAATTTTGTAACAATATTTGGAGTTTGTAACAATACTAGTTAAAAATATGATGTAATAAGGTGAACAGTGTTGCCAACGCGGTACAAAGTTAAATATTTTATTCAAATGGCACTTCATCGGTGTATTGGAAATTTGGCATCTTTTATTGATGATAAACATCATGTGTGAAATTAAGAACAACTTGGAAACTGTGGAAGATAATAAATAAATAAGTTTAAACATTCCATCTAGAGTATTAATCACGGTTTTGCAACACTGTATTCTCCACTTCATGAAACGGAGAATAGTCGTAAATGAAGAGATTTTTTTCGAAGAAAAAAAAGGCTTCATATGCATGATTTCCTTTTGTTTCGTCTCAAGTATTTATGTCAAGTGGCTCTCACATGTTGTGGTACATTCCCTACCTAGGGTGTAAAAAAATAATTCGACTGACAACACTACTAACCATATTCTACAAGTAAACACATGTACATGAAAGAGTCTACTTTCTATAGATAATCCGCGATGGAAACCAGAATTTTGATACTTTTGTTAAAAAAATCAGGATTGCAGGTAAAGGAAAAAAGTTGCACAGTAAATAAATACAGTTGTTGCACACTTTGTGCTACTTTTGTGTACAAGAGGCGTAAAAAATATATATACCAGAAGTGACAAATATTTATCACTTGTTTCTCAAGGGTAATTTTGAGCATTTGTCTGGTTTAACTTAAGATCTGCAAAAGATGCACTCAAAATACACAAGTAGTGAACTTTCTTTAACAGTGTTGGAAGCCAAAATTGAGATAAAACTGTTGGCAATATCCTGGACATTTTTTTTTGTAACTAAATTTATCGTATATTTGTTCGACAAGAGGAAGATAAATTATGAATATTAACGGCCTGAGCCTGAGATGCCTAAAGGTCGTAATTCAAATTTAAATTCAAAATAAACCGAGTAAATTGATTTGAAGAAACATAGAAATATATGATAGTAAATATATTTTATATCAAGTAATAAAAATATTATACCTATAAATTAAGAAATTAATCATGAAAATTATTGTAAAATTACCAAGAGTTTCAAACAATTTTCTTGGAGCTTTGCCATAAAATAAACAAAAGTATTTCCTCACAGCAGTACACTCTATCAGTTATTCGGGTTGTAAGCTTCATTCTTATGTAAAAATGAACATTCGTTTGAAATTACACTTATGCTCTGCTGTGACCATATCTCTCAATATATAAGTCACATATACGAATAACACAAATTAACTTAACCTTCGTAACTTATACTGAATAGAAAAAAAACATATGGGTGTACTTATAACTGTAACGCTTCAATACTTTCAATTATTTTTATGCTATTGTATAAGTATTATTAATTCTGATTTTCACTTATTTTTAACAATAATTTATATATTATAATCCACGTAATTATATGTGATATAAAACAATGATGCGTTAGATATTAGTATCATCAGATCAGCATTTTGTTACCAGAGGGCAGATGCAAATTACGCATATATTCACGCACTGAATATAGTCCAATAGCATACGAAACGACAATTTGTCTTCCCCTACATATAGAAATAAAGTTCCTCGACAGACTTTTATTTATTTGTAAGAAGAACGTTATTTCATTTAAAAAATAAAAGTTATGTTGCGTATTTTCCCCCATAAACATACGAATCTTATATAGCTCATTACCTCATTACTTTGAGCAATGCTTATTCTCGGATGATGCTGGTAACGTTCGTATACATTTCATAATACAAAATAATACTGATATCTTTATTTTTAATTACAGGAAGAGCAAAAATATGTATTATTAGAATTATAAAAAATAGTAATATTACATAAATTATTTAATACATGTTTTAATTACGGTACACAACGTTTCACCGATATCTTCTGACATTTTCCTGGAAAGAAAATAAACACGACATAAAAAATAGTTGAGAGATCTTGTTCTCTTACCAGATTATTTTCAACTGTGGTAAAGGTTATTTTGGGTAGGCAGAAAGGCATTTTAGGAAGAGGTTCGTGGAACAATGGATATACTCGCAGAGGTTAAATTAACTTAGGAATTTCAATCCATATAATCGAAGAAAACTATACTAATAATCTGAATAGGGTTAAATGTTACGAAAAGCAAAAGATATAAATAGAGACATGTATACATCATGGAAAATTATATATAATAATAAATTATTTCGTGTGTACGTTGAAGAACACACACTCATTCCTCTACCTTAATAACTTAAAAGCACTAGAATAATAATAATAATAATAATAATAATCGCAATAATACATTTATTTACGTTATTTATAGTGCTTAGAACAACTATAAGAGAACTCATTAAGTTAGCATAAATATTATATATAGAAAATCTGTTACTAGACCTACATAAAGAGTGCTGTGCTCTTGTAACGATTCTTTATTATTCTTGCTGGCATTGGTCTGTAAGTATATGCAGCATAACTATAAATAGTGTTGTTCTTGCACTAGAAACCTTAATCAGATTATGAATGAACAGAAAGTTTTCTTCTTGTTTTACGCTATTGTTAAAAAAATAGTAACAAATAGGTGCGTATGCATTTGCCCCTATGCCAGAGTATGTAGGGCAATATGTTCAGCATATAATTTAAATTAATATCAATTCGTGAATTCAGTTCTTTACTTCTACACACTGAACTTTTAATATGAATATGAGTTGTACTTGAGTAACTACATATTTGATCTTTTGCTTCTATATTTATTTATTTATTTATTTATTTATTTATTTATTTATTTATTTAGTGACAACACAACAGGCAATGGCCTAATTATAGTGTTGAGCTTTACAAAGGAGTTGTACAGAGTTTATTGACAATTGCATCTCTAAATTCTTTAGGTGACATAAAGCATACGTCCAGATCATTGTGAACTGTACAGAATTTGTTATTATATTGTACAAATTCTCCAGATTGGTGACCTCATCAAGATATTGGTTCTTGCCTTTTTACAGTGGAAGAGACCAGTATTTAACGCGAGTTTTTGATGATGGGACACGAAACTGTAATGTCGAAACTAAATCCATACAATCTAATTTATTTTGAACAGTTTTTTGAAGAAATAACAGATCAGCAATGTTGCGCCTTTGTTCTAAGCTCTGAATATTAAAGTTCTTAATGACTGCATTGTAACTATCATAAGCAGG
>JAGDQP010029470.1:0-10048 GCA_022664845.1 Lepisma saccharinum | reverse complement strand
TTCAATTGATATGGATTCCAAATAGAAGAAGCATATTCTACCTTGGAGCGAACATAAGCATAGTATTCTTTTTTCCAATGTTGATATGTTGTTAAATTCTCTTCCCGTCCTAATTACGAATCCTAGTAACTTCAAGGCTTCATTTGTTATATTTGTAACATGTATGTTAAAAGTCAATTTCGAGTCAAAACTGACACCAAGATCCTTAACTACAGTAGGTCTGTTTAGTACTCTTTTATAAATGGAATAATCAAATTGATGAGTGGTTTTATTTCTATTAAATGATAATACTTTACGTTTACTTATGTTGACTCCAAGTTGATTAGTAGCACACCAGTTTGCAATATTATCTAAGCTTTGCTGAAGTCTTATGCAGTCTCCGATAGAGTTGACTTTTGTACATATTTTGAAGTCATCTGCAAATAACAATTTTTCATTATCAGGCACATAATCAGGAAGGTTATTAACAAACAATAGGAATAATAAAGATACTAGGTTCGAACCTTGAGGAACTCCTGAGAGCTATAATAAGCTATAATAAATAAATAATGTATACGAAATACAAACTAAAAAGTAGCCTATGTATTATACATTAAATAAAAAGTTTGACATCATGCATTGCGGATATTGTATAGTGAATCGCAGAAGGTGTACAATACATAAGGCTTTACGTTTTACAGTAAAGCGTTTCGCCTATAATCTTTAGACCTGTTCAAGTGTACGGACTTATTCCAATAAAAAGTACTGGGAATACTTTCTGTTACTATTTAATTGAAAGTTTATAACTCGCTACAACATTATCATGATTAAAATAGTTACTCTAATACTATTTGGTACACTTTCTATTTTGGACAATTTTTAGCAACTGACGACTCAGGTCCGCCTCAATTCCAAGTTGCTAAAATCCACAAACATCAATACCCCAGCCGTGATTCGAATCCAGATTCTTAGACACTCTGGTCTGACGTCTTAGACTACAGGATTCCCGGTATGAAAATAAATTTTATTGTATTATTTTTATTAATAATAATAATAATGTAACTAATTTTGAATTTAAATCGGTCTGTTATCATATATCACATATTCATAATTTACAAATTCCAAGTCACCTGAGAAATAAAATCGAGGATTGTAACGCATATGATAGTGAAGAATATCGTAGAGACGGAAACGATACGATTATGTTTGTGAAAGGAGCAAACCGGATAAATTGGTTAGAAAAGTGTGCAGAATTTTATTAAATATAAGGTAACATAAACGACAATCGGATGTAGAAGCTTAAATCTAGCTTGAAAACATTTTATCAACTTTCAAACGAATAAGAAAACGAAAACGAAAAAAAAAAAGTGGAATTTTACAAAAGTATGAAAAACCATTCATGATTTTGTAACATTTAAAGAAATTATTCCATTGAAAATCCCTGTAATGAGCAATTAAAACGTTGAAGTTGTGTTAAAAAATTGCAGCATTAATAAATGAATAAAATAAATACGTCTGGTGTTGTGAATAAGTTATTCATATTTTGTAATCATTTTGAATTATTTAAACAGAACCATATTTTTGAAGTTACCAGTGAAGACTGTGAACGATTTCTCATTTCTGAATCCATAATTTAAAATGAAATCGTCAGAAAAGTATTAGTGATAAAATGGGTTTCCAGTTGAATATTTGTTCTCAATAAAATTAAAAGATCAAGTGAGGAAACAGTCTGTAAAAATCAAAGCTATCATAAAGGGGCTGAGCTATGTTTGAACTTTACTATACGTGATTTGCACTATTGATAATAGTGTGTATTCTGTCCAGAGACATGTTCCTGGGCAAAGTGAACCGATAGTGGTTTGTATAAGAAGACAATTTTCCACTCTTATTTTTTTCCATTGGATCTTATATTAACTTTGATAATTATATAATACAAAATAGAGTCAAGAGACCAAATACAGTTTAGAGTATACACTGTTCATTTGCAGTTTACTTCTTACTGTTCCAAGTAACTGTATTTCGATTCTGTGGCATGAGTTATCACAGTGAACTGTTTCACAACTGTGAATTTTGAATACCATTAATAAACAGATACGTTGAAAATTTAGGGCTTTAGAAATTCAGTTTTAAATAGTAGAATTACGGACCAATTTTGCTCAAACAGGAAGTTCCGTCTGTGTTGAATGCGGACGAAAATAAAGAAACTTTTAGTTTCTAAATGTAACACGAAAAGGTAGTTTAGAACTGTTATTTCAGACCAATTACTGAAAGAGCCAATTTAGATAGTACTTGAGTTTAAAAAAATAAAGCACTACTGGTTTCGCAAACTAAGAACCGAGTAACTTCCCTCGCAAACTTCGCGAACTAAAACAGGAAAAGAGCTAAAGAAATATAAAACAATGGAACTTCCTAAGACTCTGACGATCACATTGTAAGTGAGGATTACACGTTTTTCTTACCTGTATTTTTAATTGTGCAATTAAAAGTAAAGTTTTCATTTCATTACAAATTCAATTTTAAAAGTCTTTAAAGTAAGGGAAAATGCTCGATATGAATCGTTACTTCAATATTTTCTTCAGCATCTTGATAGCAGCATTGGTACTTGTCTATACAAACTTGTTCTGAAATGTTCCTGTCCATTGAAATATGTCAAGTTTTGTATCTCTTATCGTAGTAACTTTCTCGCACCTACCAATGAAGAACTCCACAGACTGTATGATCCACTCGATATTATACGAATTATGAAATGACGGCGATTCGGATGGGAAAATCATGTAGCTCGGATGAGGAAAAAATGAAAATTATATTCCATCATGGTTGGTAAACCGGAGGGAAAGAGGCTGTTTGGGAGACCGAGAAGTCGTTGGGACGACAATATTAGAAGGAATCTTCGGGAGGTAAATGTTTGTGATGAACTAACGATCTTGATCTTGTCCAGAATACTGCGGCGATGAACTAACGAGTTTTGTAAGCCATTGAGTTAGTTAGTTGTTGAGAAGGACTAATTCTTAGTTTCAGATCTAAAACTACAGTCGACTGTTGTTTCTTTAACTTCATTCTTATTGAGTTGAGTTGTCTCCCTTCCGAAATAAATTGCACTGTTGTTTGATTTTCGTAATCTCTTCCGGCGGTCAGACTTCCCTACAAGAAAGCTTCTCCCAGATCTTAACTTCCTCTCCTCTCAGCATCCCAAAAGCTTTTCTTCAACTTTTGTAGTTTTCTTCAAAGATTGGGGTAGTTTGGTGGTCGGGGGACACGGTCAGCTGCTTCGGTCGGCAGACTCTGATGAAGTACGTTTCCCTTGGCTACGAGGTCCTTAGAGTATGTTCTTTGTGTGTTTGTGTGTGTGTGTGTGTGTGTTTAGGAAAAGCCAATTTAGGAACTCACTTGCTTTGCTGTCCCCTTCTCCTGTCCATGCATCTTCCACAAATTGTAGGATGAACTTGGGGAAAACATTCGAATAGAAGGAACAAAGAAAGCTGGACAAAAAAAAACCTTGAGGAAAATTCAAGAATTGAAAACTTGGAATATTGAAGTTCCATGCTAAAATTTCCTAGCACTAGTAACTGAGTTCTGTCTTGGTTTTATTCGTAGGTATTTGTAAATACATCTTGTAGTTTCAAATAATAAATTATGCTTCTACATTTTTTTAAAAATGAAAATAGGAACTAATAAACTACTTCGAACGGTAACTAAATCTACAGGCTTATCTACCCGGACGATAATGCGTACCAATCAGGCAGTATTACTATAATATCAAAGTAACTCAACCTGCATTTAGAGTTTTGTAAAAAAAAAAAACTAATCTTATGTTAAAATACTGTATTTCAATATTTTGTCAATATTGTGAATATATAATAAGTTGTTTATGCTTTATTTTATTTTTTATTTGAAACGACATATAAACGGCAATCTTTGTATACTACTGGCCTTCTGTTTTAATTGAAATTTTAACTTGATGTAGTTCTTCTTAATAAACTTTTATTATTGGAACCTTATTGTAGCAAAAGTATTTCTAGTTTATTATTTTTTTTATTTTAAAAGTGAGTCACAAACAACATTTTTCATTTGCCACTTATTTCGATTTTAATATTCCTTGCTTGTCTCTTTTCTTATATTGAATGTCTTTTTGTATCAGTACACTTTCGATAAGACTGTTCGTTGTTAGAGCGACCTGGATATAGAAACAGCGTTTGATTGAATTGTTCTTAATGTATTCTTAACGGTTGATTGTACGCCGGGTTGGAAATTAGTCTTGTTTTAAAAGCTACAGGCTGTGAAAAGCATGCTAAAATGAACTTTTGTTCTTCATATTTTTAATGCCACTAACAGTGGGCATGTTAATCTCAAAGACTTCAACCCTGCTTTGTTCATAAATATATATTCCAAAATTGTGCAATAAGTGCACAAGAAATCTCACCAAAAAGTAAAAATAAAACATTCCATAAATTCTCTGAAGTAAAGCTAAGTCGAAATAAGACTTTGTACACGACTAAAAAATTCTGTTCATAATCACAACCATCCAATTGGGCAATGCCATTCTCTCTCATTGATAACATGTAAACAAAGCCCTGGAATGTATGTAGTTCTTACGCCTAGGTGTTATCCAAACATGTATTTTAAAAATTGAGTTATAACATTTATTTACGACTTTTTTTTACTATCTTACACTTTGGTAATTTTTCATCCAGTTTAACGACTAGACAGTTCCAAATTTGCAGCTCTTTTAGAACCATGACGATTTATTTTTAAACCCGTGATGGTAGACCACGATGAGCTGAGACACACACACTAGTGAAATTAAAAGTGAATTCAGACTATTACATCATTCATTACATTAATATTGGGAACACCTCCCATGCTACACATTATTATTATTATTATTATTATTATTATTATTATTATTATTATTATTATTAGTAGTAGTAGTAGTAGTAGTAGTAGTAGTAGTAGTAGTAGTAGTAGTAGTAGTTGTTGTTATTGTTGTTGTTGTATACTAATTGGATTGTGTTGGAATTGTTTGTCAAGACAGAAGTAGCATACCGTTTACAAAAGCAACTGCGTGAGTCATGAATAACTTAAAACAGAAGTTAGGAAAACAAAGTGTTTGTGAAGTTATAGAAGTGTGCTTTGTGCAGTTCACTGGATCTAGTATGACATACGCAGCGAAGAAACATTGTAACGAATGAACATCAAACTGTAAAAATGAATGTAAGAAATGGATCGACAAATTGCAGATAGGCTGAAAAGCTGGGATTTCCGTAACTTATTCCCAACTTTTTCTGGTAAGTTTTGTTGTAATTAATAATTAAATGGATTTTGTTATTCGTTATTAAGCTGTTGAAATAGACACATTTATTAGGGTAATTACAAAAAGAAACTTATATTGACACTCTTTGGATGTGTTTACTTAACTTTTACCTGAGGTAATAGTTAAGAACACGCACTCAAAAGTGTATCTAAGTGCCGTTTATGCCTTTTATACACGGTCGCAAACTACCTTTGTATATACAGTACTTTATGCAAAATCCAGGTCAACATTAAGAAGTAGATGTTTGTATTTGAGCTTGTAGGTCTTTGTATTGTGTATATTTCCGCTTTCAATACTGTACACGTGTACAGGTTGACAATAAAAAAAAAATGCGGCAAGCTCGGGACCTGAAGGCTGCCGTATTTTCGAAAAATCAGAATTTTTTATTTATAAATTTAACTGAAAAAGGACTACCTGTATATTGCTTTAAAAATAGAAAACTGAACACAAAAATAAAAGCAAATTTCGTGCTTTGGGAATTGATAAAGATCAGTTTTTAATTTCATTTTTATTAGCTTTTTCACTAGTTAATTATTTTTTTAAATTTAATTAACGTTCATTTTAAAAGATATTTAATACCAATAAGAAAAAAAACCTAAAATGAATTAAAAAATCCAACTAAAGCATTGCAATCCAGCGCTAAAGAAACGAACACTCTTTTCCATCAAGTTGATCCTACAGTGCGCAGGCGGCAGTAAACATGACCAAACATCTGATTCTAGAGTACAGCGCCGTCAAAACATAAACGGCGCCAGCAGAAAAAAAAGGCGCGCGAACGCGGTAAATTTAAAAATGGCGCTCCGACATTCATGCCAACCAGAATATTGATTGATTCCTGGATTTTTTTTTATTGTCAACTTGTATATGTTTGTACGAAATGGTATTTGAAAAATTGAACCGTAACACAACACGATCCAATGTACAATATTTGTAAAACGAATCAACTCTTTGTTCAGCTACACCAAATACCAATTTGTTTTGGTTCTTACTACAAAAATCCCTGTTTAATACTTCCAACCAAATGTTTTAATTAAGACAACCAAATACAGCTTTAGCAGTTGTACTAAATACTGTAGTACTGCCAAACAAGCAGGCAAAGTTCAGTCAGCAGTACTTATAGGTTTATTTTTTGGTTTTGACCAAAAAAATAAGTAATTATTTTTAGTGGTTGTGACCAAAAAAATAAGTAATTATTTTTAGTGGTTGTGACCAAACTTTTGATTGAGGTTGTATTGACCAAAAAAATATTTACTCATTTCCAAACTTTTTTTTTTTCGTGATTTTGACCCAACCTTTTCTCTGTGTGTGTTGAAATGTATTGATAGAACTTCTACCCCAGGAGAATCCATGAACCATCTGTTACTATTTCTTGACATGTTTTAGCGGTGTAGAATTGTCAGCTCTACGACCACACAATTCCTACTAAAAAGTAAAAAATAATTTTGTTTATGCATGAGTAAGAATCGAAGCATGGGGCGCTCTCTCATATACAATAACTTTATAAATTCTTCACCCCATGCTTTTTGTCATGCATAAACAAAATATTTTTTTTTTACTTTTTATTACGAATAGGTTAAGAAAAGTATGTTTTTATAATTTTTTTATTATATTTTTTCGAGTTATTTCGGTGTTCGGATACTTTTTTTCTCAAGCTAATGTTTTGTGACCAAAATCCTAATGTTCCCTGCAAGCAGGCAAACACCACACCTTTGCAGGCTATTATTCATTTTAGGATAAAGAACTTCATGTTAAAAAAAGTATTAAAATATGTTTTTAAAAATATATAGAAATATATAAAAGTATTGTCACCCGACTTACTTCGCTGTGCAAATTGTCATCAATGTTTGACGTCGGAAAGTCAGTTAAATTAACGTTCCAAGATTTGAGAACACCACGAACCATTCTGAAGTAATAAAAAGCATAGAGAAAGTGTACCATTTTTTACCTAATCGGCTTCACTAGAACAAAGATATTTGAATTAATAGCCGCCATCTTGAATTTCGATAGTTTATGGGTATATTTAAAAGTAGTTACAGTGTTTAGATGATGTCAGGTTTGTGTTCGGTACCGTGAAACACATTTAAAATCTGAAAATCACTCAAATACTATAATCAATAATTAATTATGAAATCTTGGGTGCCATTTTGGATTTTTGGGACTCCTACATCAATTTCAAAGTACCTCAATATCTTAAAATGATCTTACAGGCATGTCTAGTGATCATGCCAAATTTCATGTTTTTGTGAAAAAGTGCACAATTGTGCTATTTCATACGCTAAATTTCGAATAAAAAGGCTTTTCAGAAGCCTACAAGAGATTTATTCCATCGTTACATTTACTGTTTACCGAATATGGACAATTCTCATTAAATGTTTAAAATTTTAAACAAGTTTTCTTGAAAACAATAAACAACAGAAACATTATTGTATATTTTTAAAGGTATAAAAAAAAAAGCAACAGTTAACTTTTTCTTGTATGCATTTGTGAGGCGGAAAGTTTACTTCTGAGAGGGAATTCGAGGTATTTCTAAATGAGACTTCGCTTCTGTTTCATTGCAGAAGTTCAAGTTGAAGAGACGGCGTTGCAATGGAAGCCCTCTCGTATTCCATTTCACGTAACTTGTATGTGTGTGTGTGTTTCACAATTTGGAATGCATCCCTTTTTCCCTCCGCATTCTTTCTGCTTTTCCCCCCCAAAAATCTTTAGCAGACAGTAAGATTCCGACAGTTTAGTTTAGAACCCAACCTCACAAACCTATCTGAAAGAAGAGTTGACGGGGGTAAAATTCCATGCAGGGCAGCAAGACATGTCAGCTTACACAAACATTTGGTCGTTGACGTCAATACCTAAGGATCTTATGATACAACGGATACTCCTCCATCTCCCCTGCCGTCACCATACTTTTTGTTACTTGGAAGTCCCCTGTGTAGATCCCTCGCAAACTTTATTCGGAGATTGACACCAGTCTCAATTCAAGTGGGAAGCAAATATTATTTAACAGAAAACAATCTAAAGTAAAATCAGTAGCATTTGAATATAGACGGTTCATATTGAAGATTTATCTCAAGATTCTTAATAAAAAAGAATATCGTCTACTTGGACATGGTGACGCTAGTTGGAAGAAAGTGGGTGGTGAACCTCTCATGCATATCTTCATCACAGATTGTATTAGATTTAGTTAGTTTGCATTGGAAGTAGCAAAAGTAACTTAAAAAATTAGTTTTATACTGACTTTCGCCCTTGTACACACTAAGGGAAATATTTTTTGTTAGCGTTATTTAAACGGTGAATCAGTGGATGAAGCAGATTTGGAAACAATTATGGGGAGCACACAACAATGTAGAGATAAGTTAAGTCATATTTACCAGGTATAATTATTACATGTGAAATCACCTTTATTAAATTTACGCACTGATCACTTCAATCCTATTCAAAATACCGTAAAAACCAATAATCCTCAGGATTACTGGCCGAAAGAGACAGTGTGGCTATCTAGAGGTCAAATCAGAGTCCTTGGTGGTATACTCCGTACACTGCCGACGAATCCTACCTGACATACACCTCTATTCATTTACGTTTTCAATTTCTAACCAAAGGAACGGGGAATTCAGTTTTTGTATGAAATATAAGATAACATAAGCGAACTTTTCTTCTCTTTAATAGTCTTTTTGGCCTTGGAAGGATCTCTTCTACATTCCTTACGTTGGTAGAATTCTTGCCAAGGTACAGTCAGAGTCAAAAGTTCGAACCCAGTTGCAAAATTATCTCTCCTAATAACTATGAAATAGTTAAACTGTTTGGGATACGGTTTGCTGTAACTTAAAGAGAATGCGATCTTCTGTAACGTTACAGAAAACTGTATTCAAATCAGCCTATTCATTCCAAAGTTATTCAGAAAATATTTTTTTCGACTGGGTACAATCTTTTGTCGCTGACTGTACATTATGTTTCAGTTATATGACGGAGTTTATGTACCTGTTTAGCCAATAAAATGATAATAAAAAATAATACTTGCACTCCTTCTGACGTACAGAAGTGTTTTAATATAAAGATAAGAGAGTTAAAACACAATCTTAGGCTTCAGCAGGGAAAGCTTAGAAGACTTATATCACTGTTCTGTCCGTCTGTCCATGGTCGAGGTATCATTGGAATAGTCTTAGACACATGAGTTCAAAGCCACATAGGACATTCATATGGGATGAGTTGTTCCCGAGGAAGGTTTAATGTGAAATATCGACAACTTTCGACTCAAGAACTACTAAATGGTTGAAGTGTCATTGGAAATATCTCGGAGAAACTTTACCAACGACACCTAGATCATCAAAATTGGAACTCAAAACGTAAGCCTCGGCCATTTATGTACATGTCATAACTCAGGAACGGTTCTTCATAACACTAGTGTTTATCTGAGAGAGAGTTCCTTTCATTAACATCGCTCGCTGTACCTTTTGCGGGGCAGAAGAGTGTTTGTAGAGCGCAGATTCCTTTGAGATTTTGATAATGATGATGATGAAATCTTCAAATACATTCCACTTTTTCATGCTCTGGACAACCCTGCTGATCTCAGAAGCTCCGCTGAACTGAAAATAAAATAGTTTGCTCATCTAAATAAATTAAATGTAAATATAAAAGCCCCAGCTGAAAAATATTCGCGTATACGGGAGAAACCACAAGGCAAGGAGGAGAGGGAATTCGACAGGAGGGAGAAAAGCTAAGGAATCAGAGTAGAAAAATAGCTGCTGAATGGAAGCGGCAGAT
>JAGDQP010029469.1:0-23343 GCA_022664845.1 Lepisma saccharinum | reverse complement strand
TTCTGAGCATTAACGGACAAATTCAAATGAGATTAAAACAGTGTGTAATTCATGGAAGTAACTTTGTTAGTCTTCGGAGTTGGAACAATGCACTTTTAATCCTTCAAACTGTTTTGGTCTGATATTCACGTATGACTGACAGCTTGGTCGAATCGCTAGGACATCGCAATTCTAACTAAATGACTTGTACTCGGGTTCACCTTGAGGCGTCCTTTTCCTTCCATTTCACTCTATGCAGGGATTCTGTCAAGATTTTCAATTTGGGGAGGCTGTAACGTATTGCAACTAGATTTATAGAAAAAGTCGTGGAATTTGGAATGCTGTAATTTTACGATTGTAGACAATATCACGGTTCCATTATTGTATATTTCCGGAAATTAGGATTCCTATCCATTATAGGTAGAAAATTATTACATTTTGCTTTACTTTGAGGTCAATTCTAAAGTGCGAGAATTCCTGAAAAGATTTAATTTATATTCATTTCACTTTGGCTTCCTTTAGGTCTCTTGCTATTGAAACTATGAAGAAAGGGTTTTTATAATCCCGCTCAGTCCGGTCCAAAATATAAATATCAGAAAGCACAAAGTGAATAGAAGTCGTTTACGTGTCGTTGGAAAGGTTTTGAATAGACTAACTCAAAGCCATGGAACCCTCTTAATTGGTGCAGTCAGTGTTACAAATCTATTTCTTTTTACAAAATAAATTTGTTGAAATTGCTTTCATTCCGTTAGGCCTAGCTTCACCAAACTTGGTATAAACATAACTCATCACGATATAAAAATATTGTGGGTTTTGCTACCCCAGGCATTCCAGTTGTCATTGTTGCCAACCTACTTTCTATAAAATTTATTTCTAGTTAGCACATATACCGTTGGACGTATCCACACCAAAATTGCCGTAAACACCACTCGACAAAATACAAAAATACTGTGTGTGTATGTGTTTTTCCATTGTTAAACAGTCCAGATGCCAGTGTTGCCAGCCTATTTAATAAAAAAATCATTTTTGTGTCTCCAAGATTCTATCAAAAGACCGGACCCTTCGCGATTGTTAATAGAATTGAATCAGATTTAAAGGTTATCGGATTGTTATACAGTATAATAATAGATTTGGAGTTATCACCATCTTGGATTTTGAAATTAAGACCTTTTGAAGTTGGAACTGTGAAACCTCAAGATGTAAAATTTTACGAAAATTTGACTGGTTTTAAACTTTCAATATGCATTTCATGTCCTGAGAACATGCATCCTCCATTATAATGTATGCACTTCGTGGTAAATTATGTAAATAGCAAATTTTAATAAGATGACAGCTATGGTTTTAAAAGCCACTCTGATTTGTCAAAATTCATCCATTGTTTCTAAATGCATAATTATATTTGCAATATCTTAAATAATTTGCAAGACTCATAAGGGATTTACTTAACAAGGAAGGGGTACGGTTCCCAAACACACAAATACTATTCACACCTAATACATCGCAAGCAACATAACAAGATATGTAGATTACCAAAATTTAAGGTGCCATGATCCAGGGCAAGGGGAACTAGGGGCTCCGGAACTTCGAATGTCACAAAAATGTATATAAAGGCAGTAGTGGGGTTTTAATGGAATATCTTGAAACGGGAAAAGTAACCAAAATAAAACTTGCACAGCATATAGCTGAGCACAAGTAGTAACAAAAAACATAAGCAATATTGCCATCTAGGAAGCAGTGTTGCCAACGCAGAATAAAGTTACAATTTTTTAAATAGCATTATACCAATTAATGTACAGTGGAAAAGTACTGGCAATAGAAAAGAAAATAGTACAAGTTTTTTGCACAGTGTTGCAAACTATGGAAGATATATGAGCTGAAAGTTGTCGAGTTAGAAAATATATGTGGAGACAGAGGCCAATATGCTAGTATCTGGAATAACAGTAAAAACGCTAATCAGCATTTATACTACCGAGGGTTGGGGAATAGTGAAAGCATTGTCACCACTGAATGGATCCACGTGTCAAGTAAGATATATTTGAAAGGCACTAGTAACAAACAAAAGAACATTGTGAACGCTTGATACCATAGTGTTGCAATCTTCGTGTTGGTGTGATTTATCTTCCATAGTTTGCAACACTGTGCAACCAACTTGTACTATTTTCTTTTCTATTGCCAGTACTTCTCCACTGTGCATTAATTGGTATATAATGCTATTTAAAAAAAATGCAACTTTGTTCTGCGTTAGGAACACTGCTTCTTAGATGGCAACACTGCTTATGGTTTTTGTTGCTACTTGTGGTCAGTTATATGTTGTGCAAGTATATTTTTATTATTTTGATTACTTTACCAGTTTTCAAGATATTCCATTAAAACCTCACTTCTGCTTTTATATATATATATCTTTGTGACATTCAAAGTTCCGGAGCCCCTAGCTCCCCTCCCCCTGGACCATGGCACCTTAAATTTTGATAATCTACATATCTCGTTATGTTGCTTGCGATGTATTAGGTGTGAATAGGATTTGTGTGTTTGAGAGCCGTGACCCTTCCTTGTAAGTTTTTCCTTAATGGAAGTAGCTGATTTTATAATTATTTTGAATGTTTGAGGTACTCAAATAAAGCTTTCAGTTATCACCATTTTCAAGGTAAAGATGACAAAAATTGGTCGAACAGCACAAGGGCAGTACATGCTTTCCATCTCTTGGGATTTTATAAAATTAATATTAATGTATATTGCTTCATTTTAACAGTATTTTCAATTCATGAGAGAAAGTTTCGATGTATCACCATTTCCATGAGTGTCGTGATAAAAGCTTATTTATATATTTAAATATCCTCAAACATGGCGGTGATTTAGGTTGGATGGCTTTTCGTATATGCCACTATGATAATATATATAAGAACCAGAAATATCGATAGTTGAAGGATGTCTTAAGGCTATCCCATTAACTTCCTCCATTATTATCTAGGAAATCATGTTCCTAAAATATTGGTTGAATTGTTATTAACCTCTTAAACAAGGTGCTGAGCTTCTAAGGACGGAACCTACAGTTTTGGTAAAGTGGACTCGGAACCATTGCGTTCTATAGGACTTTGCGGGAATTGAGTCCGTAACCGTAAATTGAGCGCGCTAACCTCTATGCCACACCAAGGTCTAAAACTTAGTTGAAGTGGTTAATGGCATCATAAACGACTTCCTATCCATTCTAATAATTAAGTTTTCAGATTTCGAAAGTGCTGGATGTCTTAATGATGTCCCATAGTTTTTTTTTTTTTTTGTTTTTTTTTGCGTTTATCCTGAAAATTGTGATAAACCCTTCTTTCAACGCTTCGAAACAACTCAAATGAAGCCACATACATCCTGCTTTAACATGATTACCTTGAAAATGATGATAATTGCGTACTGTCTATCACCAGTCCAGAAACAACTCAAAGAAACCCTTATTTGCTTCATTTGTTAAATCACCGAATATCGAAATTGCTTTCACCATCATTATTATAGGAATAATGATTACCCAAAACTTCCTTTTTCCAGCTCAAAAGAACTTGTATGAAATCCTATCCATTCTATAAAATCTTGAAATATCGTATGTATGAAGGGGTTGTCTTAATGCTGTCACACCAACTTTTGTCTTGCATATATCAGAAATCGTGTTAATTCATAACCGACTTAAAATGAATCTATATCAATTCCCCTAATTAAATCTTGAAGTTGCGGAACTTGGGCCTGTATTAATGTTGTCTTACAAATTTTCACCGTAAGTTCGGAATTCAAAACTTCCTTTCTGGCAACTGAAGACAATTCAGACAATTCAAATAACTAAAACTCCTAAATAGTGCCTCATCAACTTTCAGCGTAGTTATCTTGGAAATGGTTTAAATTATTATAAAGTATATTTCATTAGCTCAAAATAATTTATGCGGATCACTTAATACATTGTTCTTAATACATTTCGAAATATTGTAAATGGGTGTTGATTTAATACTGTCCCACATGTTTGCCTAGGAAAATGGTGATTGGCTAGGAAAATCCGTCTCTGTCCTACTTGAGACACTGAAAACGGGTTTGGTCACTCGTAATGCTGTACCTATACTTGTTATCTTTACAATGGTGATAGCGCTGAACTTTCTTTTACTGCCTCTAAAGAACTCAAACAAAGACCTATCGATCCGCTAATGAAATCTCTAGGTAGAATAGGGGTGAAAGACTCTGGGTGACTCTGAATGCATGTAAGCTTTTGTGTTTGTCCTCGTCCCTGACAGAAGCATAGAAAACATTTGGTCTGTAGTTAAAATGAAACAATGTAGGAAGGTACCTATATTGTTTCAGTTCAAATGCAGACCACATGCTTCCTATGCTTCTGTCAGGGACGAGGACAAACACAAAAGCTTACATACATTCAGAGTCTCCCACCCCTACTCTATCAACATTTTGAGGGCTTACCACTGTCTTACAAACTTTCGCCAAAAGTGTCTCCAAAATGGTGACGACAGATCATTTTTCAGGGAGCTGGAGAAAAGAATTGAAAACAAACTCCAACGAATGAATACATTAAATTGTTGAAAATCGTAACTGGCTCTAAAGTAATACCCTAAGAAAAATTTAAAATCTAATTGAACAGAACGAGAGACAATATAGTTAACGTCAGCTTTGACAGTAAAAATAAAACATTATACTTATTTGTCATGTAGCTACATTGATTTATTTTGGTACAGGCATATTTCACTACATGAACGATAAAAATTAAATACTTGATGTCTTAAACTTGAAGCCTTTAGTGTCATTGAATTTTTTACTAGCCTACGTTATATGAAACCTCGGTCATCTGGGAGAGACCTTCATTAACTATTGCCATAGTAATCCTATAAGTTGCTTGGCAACACATCAGTGTAGTGTTAAAATAATGGTGTTCCGCTGAAAACTTGGATTTGGCTCAAGCAATCGCACACTTTCTAACTAAGGGGGGAAAGTAGACTAATGCATTGACCCCGAGACTAGTGTCTGTGTTGCATCGTTCTTTAGAACTCCTTGATAAGAATTGTAATGTAGAGCGACGTAGCTTCTGACACAATTTCAGGACATATTCAAAGCTATTAAAGTATTCGTTTCTGGGCACAAAAAAAAATATAGTAATATTATTTCCCAGCAAGTGTTTCGGTAAATTTATCAAAATAAGAAGATTGAATTAACAAAATAGAAAACAAATTTTAAGAAAATGAAAGAAAGGAAAAGAAGAGAAAGAGAAGAGACACAAAATTTCAACAAAAGACGAAATCCTCTTTCAAAAAAGGGATCCCGTCCCTAAAATCCCGGTATTCTTTTCTTGTTCGTTAATTGTGAAACAAAACGCAAACTTTCCGAAACCACCAACAAAAAAACACACCCAGGCCAGCACATAGAAGCTTCTTCTTATCTCGTCACAGTTTCATGAACACAATCTCTTCTTCTTTTTCTGGAAGGCTCTTTGAATTTCACTTAATCATCTTTAGACGTGGAAACAAACTAAGTAGGAGGATGGTTGTACTGGTGATGCTGATGTTAGACTGTGTGGTTGTCTTCATCTTTTTCTTAAATGTTTTTCCCTCCAGTTTCTCCTACTTTTCTCTTCTATCTCGGTTACATTTGATTTTCCTCCAAAACGGAGAGAAAATTCTTCTTAAAGAAATGTGTGTGCTTCTATTTCATTGCAGACAACATATATATATGTGCAATATTTCCTCCTTTAGATAGTAAAATAAATTAATTTACAAGCAACCTAATCTCTTGAAATAATGGAGGTTTTGTCTACTCCATAATCGTTTTAAAACACTGCTCTTACTTATGCAAAAAAATTTACAAGACAATGCAACATTTCACACATGTTATGTGCTTTCTTCTCATATCAAAGGTTTCTTTACCATTACATGTAACCAACGATCGAGTTGTCCAATGTCTATATAGTCCAGTTTGAAGGGGATTGGAACCCAGGAAAAATTAGTAATTTTATGAAACTCGGAGGATAACATAATATTACCTCATATAGTCATGTTCTAGAAGTTCCCGTATGTCCGACTTTTGAGTCATCCAATTGCACTATTTGTTACTTATTTTCGTCTCGGACTGGTGAATTTACAGCCTTGAATTCTCTAATAATATTTTGCTCAAAATATAATAACCGTTATTTCCATGTAAGGTCTATCCCTACATATCGCATTGCCATTAATCCCCAGAAAACCCTGGGTTCAAATATATTTGGCGCTGGGATGGAGTCAGTAGGTCGTAGGGCAGCTACGTGCCCGAATCGCAGCTTCGACCCTTCTAGGAAGACTTTCCACTAGGTGTTGATAAACGGTGGCAAGTATTTCCCGCCATTCCTCCTGTAACATGGCGAAGAGTTCCAAGGTAGTTTGGGACGTAGTGGTCTGGCCCTCAACCAGCGTTCCAACTCATCCCAGGGATGCTCAATTGGATTGAGATCGGGACTTTGGGATGGCCACTCGAGTTCTTGCACCTTGATTTCCTCAAATTACTCGGTGATAACATGTACTCTATGAATAGCAGCATTATCGTGTTGAAACACAAATGGGCCATTACTGTTGACACAGTGTCGGAAACGCTGAATTGTCCAGGATAACTTGATACACTTTGGCGATCAGGGTATCATGCACTAACACCAGGGAGACAAGGCAGAACCATGAGAAACAGACTCGCACCACGATTCCTCTACCACCGAACTTTACAGTGAGGACAATGCACCCCAGTAGGTACCGTTCTCCGGGCATTTGCCAGATTCAAACGTGTCCGTCGGAGTGCCACAACATATAGCGTGACTCATCACTCCATATCACTCATTTCCATTGTTCCACTGTCCAGTGGGGCGTCGTGCGTACACCACTGTAATCTGTGGCGGACACTTTTCGGGATATGTTTGGCTTATGGGAATGCCACTCGTCCATAGAACCCTAGTGCAAATAGCTCGTGACGGATTGTGTGTGCACTGGCATCAATCTCAGATGTCCGAAACTCGGTGTCTATGTTGTCCAACGACATTTGAGGGTTTGCTTTCACTACATATTGGAGAGATCGCAGGTCCCTCTCGGACAGTTTTAGAGGCTTACCGGGACGAGGCTGGGGTTTTATCACTCCCTCTTGTTTTCCTTTCACCACGATGTCAGGTATCTGGAACTTGTCGCAGATGACACGCAAGGAATGATCAAATCGATGGCTACGTATAATCATACCCCTTTCCGCCTCATTTAACTCTCGTCGTCCTCTCATGTTGACTGTTAGCGCTTTTATGACCTCTCCTGATTACTCACCATCGTTCCACTGCCACACGATGCGTATTTTTTACTCTATGAGGAGTTTGCTTGCTGTTTAGGCGGTGTCCGGAGATCAATGGCAAGGTAGTGTAGATCACAACTTACATATATTGAGGTATAATAGGGAAACTTTCAGCCGAAGATATGATCATATTTCTTATTCTGTGTTCCGCAGTCTTTGTACTTAAAGAAGATTCATATCGATCAAACACAACTATCGCTCTTGTTCCGTAGTGGTTATTAATTATGATAAGTACACATAAAGTTGTTTCAAAAAGAGGGGAATTTTTAAACTGATAACATTGAAAGGTAGGTTTTGTCACACAATATACAAAATTAGATAATCTCGTGACTAAAATCTGTAGCACCGCCCGAGTTTGCTTTCTGCCTTTTAGAAGACGTGTGCAAGTGCTAGTCTTGTAGTGTGGAAGTGGAATGTTAATGATTTAATACGCTCACATGTACATCACACACAACATTACACATACATACATTTTCTATGCATCATTCTAAATTCTAACTATACTTTCTATCCATAATACATATTTTTCCTTCTATCCTCCAACTCCCTTTAGTCACAACAACCACAAGCTCCCACCGGACTTGATTTATCTTCCCTGATTTGACAATTTATCAGACTTTGACTTACATTATAAAACATTTGTTTCCAATTAACACTCACATTAGAAAACATTTTTACTACCCGATTTTACTTACATTTAAAAAACATTACAAACTTGGAGTTGCCAAAATGGTCTAATTAACAAGTTGATTCACAATGCTAATACTAACTGACAACGCCACATCGCCCATGCGAGTGTGACGTAACACGTGCTCAGTAAGTAAAGCTTCCAAATCGCTGTCTCCAAGCACTTATAGTGGTGCGGTGGATACAGCACCTGCTCTCTAAGTAGGAGCGCGAGTTCGATTTGCAGTGGGTGTCAACATTTTTCTCTGCATTTCGAAATTTTACTAAGTTCACTGCAACACTGTTCTAGGTTAGGTTAGAAAGATTACGTAGTTTTATCTTTCTTTCATTATAGCCAATCAACCGCCCCATATATTTAACCACAACGCTAGGAGGTGGTTTTGCATCGGGTATTATATCGATTGACTGCTCACAGATTTCAGGCCTGAGACACTAGTTACAAAACTGAGCGAGAGACGAGGTAGTGAGTGGGGTGAGTGTATCGTCCGTTCATAGTGTGTGGCGGCAGCTCTTCTTTAGTTTCGATGGCATTTAACCTAGCTTGGCATGACAAGTTCTACCCGCCTATGCATATAACCACATGGATACCCAATTTTGAGAGAACTAGTTCGACTCTGAAGACATCTGCAGCATGACTTCGCAGTTCCCACATACAAGAGAATATCTAGCCTGTCCAAAACCTACAGCGTTCCTTCCATTCGAAGCCAGTCGGCATCTCTAGGTCTGAGGCGCATAAATATGTGGTGAATATTGACGCGAGATTCAAAGTTGCATCTCTACAAGTTGCAAAGCCCAGCGCCTGAAAACCTTTGTCGCATACAAAGTAGGTTATTTTGTGAGCAACTGATGGCGAAGGGGAACGAGGACGACGATTTCATGAACAAACTGTGGCTGTCGGACGAAACCCACTTCCACCTCAATGGTTTTTTTATAAGCACAATTTCCGTTACTGAGACGAGCAAACACAAGGTTCCTTTACACAGAAACAACGTAACCGTGTGGCACGCCGTGCCGTCGTGGGTCAACATGGAACGTTATTATTTTAGTACGTCGATGAGCTCGCGGTGACTGTAACTTCTGATAGTTATGTTGGACACATTTGTGAAACGGGAACCCAATCGGTTTGTCATATTCGTGAGAAAGCCTAGTTAAAACGTTTGGGCAACATCCCATACTGCACGCAACTCCATGGAGCTATACGGCAGTTTCTTGGCCACTAAGCTATTTTCGAATATGAAAACATACCATTGTCTTCATGATCCCTTAACCTAACCGATTATTACTTTTTCTTGTGGGATTACTTTAGGACAAAGGTGTACCATAGTCGATCTGATATAACTGAAGAATAGAAATAAAGGAACCATGGCAAATTCTCTCAGATTTCTGCGAACATGTTTGGTCGAGCTACGCAGAATTTTCCTCGGCAACTACCGGAAGATATGAGCAGAAGTGAAGATTATCTACTGGATGTCATGTTCAAGACATTACCATACCCATCTCTTCAGCGGTGTATTTTTATGTAACTGCGCATCCTCTCCTTGTCTTGATTAAATCTCTTTTAATTGTTTATTCTCTTCTCTATATCCCCGTTTTAAAATTTCCCACCTTTTTGAGACACCCTTTAGTATAGCTCAATGCGTGTCAATAATAATATAATAAGTCACAACCAAATTCAATCCACTACTGGACGAGACTTCTCCTGGGGGGGGGTCTACTGCTCCCACGTTGACCCGATGTGTTCGAAGAGGAGAGCCGATGCTCTCAACTGTGATCGCTACTGTCTATTATTCACAGGAACTCCCCGATTGTCCTCACGATGCTGGGTCAACATCGAAATTTAAACCCCCCACCGGGAATCGAACCCGGGACCACTTGCACTGAAGTCGAGTGCACAACCGACTAGGCTTCGCAGGAGGCTCAATAAATTACTATAAATTATGTTATATGATTTTTAGTCTCAGAGAATTTTAATCTTTGTAGCAATGACAACTGCTGCGCTTGTAATAATTCTATGATCAGTCCCAGTAGACTAATTCCTAGACTGGTGCACATGTGGAATTCATATGGGAGTAATTTGAGATATTAAGCTTTTGATATTGGTTGGCCACACTTTCAACTGCATCAGTGGCCTCGCCGGGAGTACTTTACCTTTCCCAGTTTCAAATGCAAGTGTATGCAAAATTTGGTATGTATTAACGGATGCGTGCTAATCTATGTAAGTAATGATATTTATATTGGGTCGTTGCGAGTAAAATAACCGCTTTGACCCCTGGTGGGAAACACACCTCAGACACAAAACACAGGGATCGATGTTGAACAGGGTCGTATGAAAGTGCACCATGAAAAACACAAAATTGCGAGTGATTTTTCTTTATGAATTCAAACTGGGGCATTCTGCACAGCAAAGTGGAATTAATTTTAACAGTGCATTTGTACAGGGATGACGAATGAACACACCATTCACCGTTGGTTTGTCGAAGTTCATTCTGGCCACACAACATTGCTAAACATCATGTTCGAATGAACTGCCCAGGAATACCGTGGAAGTAGGCCCGAGGAAAAGTGTTTGTACCATTGCAGAGGAGTTAGGCATACACCATACCACTTGTCAGTCGGCGGCTCCGTGCGATCAGTAAGGTGAAAAATTTGAACTCTTTGGCGCCACACCGGCCAACAAGAATCGTCGACTCGAGGTGTGCAGATCTCTGGATGTAATTAATTAGCGAGAGGTTTTTATGGAACGGATTGTCAGTTCAGATGAAAGATTGAGCTGTTATGACATCATGAAGGGTTATGACATGGTTGGATCGTGATCAACGTCCAGGACGGTGTCCTAAGCCACCTGTCCACCCACGGAAGGTTTTGTTGCTCGTATAGTAGGAATGATACTTCATTTCTTTCTCAGACGAAGTGAAACTATTACTGCAGATCGTTACAGTGTTGAAATCTATGAAATGCACGGCAAACATGTCCGCAAGTATCTAGCAATGTTCAACAGACATAGTGTCCTCATGTTGCATGACAATGTCCTCCCACACGTTGGGCAAACAACGGTGCAAGCTCTCCATGATTTGCAGTATTAAACACATCCTAACTCTCCGTATTCCCCTGATGTCTCTCCCACTGATTACCACTTATCTGCATCTCGATCACTTCTTGGCAGAAAAGACCTTCCCTGATGATTGGGAGGTGCAACATGCAGTTGAGGATTTCTTCGCATTGCAGACTTCAGACTTCTTTCGTCACGGAATCAAATTGTTGGTTGGGCGATGGCAGACGGCAACTACTTTGATTAACAGGGTAGCGTAAAGTAGCTTTAATTGTTTTGGTCTTTGGACATGACGCGCCTGAGGCGGTCAATATATGAGTTGAATTTTAAAATTGGTTGGCAAGACTGATTGCTGGGGTAGTTGGGCACTGTTATAGCCACATTATTTTCCTATTGTATCAATTAATGTCTTTACAAAGTTGAGTGCAGCTACGTCACACCGTATGGAAGCAACTTGAAAATGGATTTGGTTAAAAGTTATTAACAGTGACAACTGGGCCAGAATATCCAACCCGGAATACAAAAATATTGTACAGTCATGGGAATTACTTATGCGTGCGAAGTTTCAAGTCGATCGGGTATGTCGAAGTGGGTCAAAATCAGCTTACAAATTTTCACCCTTACTAACAAGTGAAGTTAAATATGCAAGCTTATCAAAATGCTAGTAACTTAGTATCAAGGTACTAGCATTTATCACGTAAACTCCAAGTTTTAAGAATGCACAATCACATGAATTTAGTTGTGATTGACTTCATCTTTCTCCTGTACTTTATTACAACTCAGTGTGTCACTTTTTTATGATAGGGCCATATTTGATATGGTGACCGTATTGTATAACGCAAGTCCGGACATGCGAGGACTTTTAGAATATGATTATATAGGATGTAAGGAAATTATCCTCCAATTTTTACATAGTTACTATTTTTTCCTAGGTTTGGGTCAAATCCCCCTTTCCCCACTGCCTGGGTTAATACGGAACGTAAGCTATTTAATACATATGTTGAAGTACAATTTGGGTACTTATTTATAAGTAACAGTTTTAACCAATTGCTGGGTACTTTAGTTTGCCTCAACTACAGTCAAAATCTTTTCTTAAAGGTTACTTCTAGAGGACTCTCTTGACTTTTTTAGTAATCTTAACGCACTTATCAAAATAGTAAATTACTGTTGTTTCAGGTTTCTTGATCTTAAAATTGGGTACAGAAGATAAAGATTATTATGAGCCTTAACTCCCTATTATGAGCCTTTCTAAATGAATACGGGAACTGCGGAAAATTTTATACGTAAAGTTTTCATACGTGAAACTTAATAACGGAACAATCTACTAAGCCAAGTAAATACATTTTGTAAAGCATAAGTAACTTTATGGCTTACGGAATTCGCAAGTTCGTGGCACAGAGTAACAAAAGTTTGCCACTGGATCTATCCTGGGAAATATCAAGTCAGTTTTCAACACGAATACTTCACTCTCAAAGATCACTTCCTACTATTGTCCTCCCAACGACGTCTCGGTCTTTCCAACGGCCTCTTTCCCTCCGACTTAGCAGACACTACGGAACACAATCTTCGTTTCTCCCCAATCCAAGCCACATGATTCATTTTTCGTACAACATCGGGTGAATTCTTCATTATGCAGTCTTCTCCATTTTCCTTTCATCTCGTTCCGTTTTGATCCGTATATCTTTCTCAAAATCTTATTTTCAGAAAAAAAAAACGCTTGTGTTCATTTGCTAGTGTTGTACTCTAACTTTCGGAACCATAAAGTATTACTAGCAGAATAGCCGTTCTGTATATTTTCAATAGCAGCTTTCTTTATATTAATCACGAGGTTGCGAGCTTTTGGACTGAATAGAAACATGCGTTGCACGATGGGAAACTACTTTCAATTTTCCCATTGGCCTCGGCTTTGTTTGTTACATTTGCTCCCAGGTTTTCTTTAGTTTCTCTATGATCTCATTCTTAATTATCATGCCCTTATTTCCTTCATCCCCTGTGTTTGGTTTGTTCTAATTTATTTTGTTATCCCTACGTTCACCTTAAGGCCTATTTCATCGCAAGCTTCTACTAAAACATTAGTTTTACTCTGTAGTGCATCTATATAGTCCCCTATTAGATCTACTTATCCGCATATACGAACAGTTGGTTCAACCCATTCAATGTTAGTCAGTCCCTTTTTGTCCTCTATTATTATCAGAATCGCGCGTTCTAATTCAAAGTTAAAGAGTAGTGGAGACAAGGCCTTGTTTCAATCCGCTACGAATTTCGAAATTATCTGATATATTATTATCTACACTTATACTGCCTATGGTTCGCTGAGATACATCCTCATAGTTGAACATGTTATTCTCGGAATTCAAATTTCTAGCAGGATATTTCCAGTGTTTCCCTTCAGAAATAATTGTGGGGTTTAGAAGTGAAACCTGCAATCTCCACTCCAGAAAAATTTACTGAAAAAAAATGGTAGTAAATATAATAGTGTAGTATACGTGTATTTTTTCCTGTGATTCCTACGCAAAAACTGCAAAATATACAAACAAATAGATCTTTACCTTCATTAGGCACTTTAAACTATACAATTCCATCAAAATCTAGGTTTCCCAAAACATTAAGATTGCAGTTTTGCTTCTAATCCCCACAATTATATTATGCTTTCTTAAAATCTTGGTGAACCGTCTCACTGTATGCATAAGTAGTTTCCGGTTTACCTAAGAGATGGCGCCAGCGAAAAGTACGCAGCGCATTCATTTGACACATACGTCATTTTGTTCGTCTGACATTAAACTACAAACACACACAAGTTGGGTCTCCCAAACACTAGCGTCTTTGTTTTATCGTTCAGTGATCATGTCGAAGTTTGTGTCTGAAAAAGAACATTTGCAGCACGCATTGCTTTTCTTATTTAATCAAAAGAAAAAGCCTGTTGAAAGTCATCGTGTGCTGGTAGAAACATATGGTGAACACGCTCCATCGATTAGAACATGTGAGACATGGTTTCGACAATTTAAAAGTGGTGATTTCAATGTGAAAGACAGTGCGCGCTCTGGTAAACCACACAAGTACGAAAACGCGCAATTTGCAGGTGTTATTGGAGGATGACCCAACTCAAACTCAACAGCAATTGGCAAGAGCATTAAATGTGTCACAAGAAACAATCAGCAGACGTTTACGAGCAATGGAGAAGATCAATAAACTGGGTAAATGGGTCCCACACGATTTGAATAAACGTTAAATGGAAAATCGCAAAGTCACTTGTGAAATGCTGCTTCAACGCCACGAAAGAAAATCCTTTTTGTATCGAATTGTGACGGGTGACGAAAAATGGATTTATTTTGAAAACCAGAAGCGGAGAAAATCATGGCTTTCACCTGGCGAAGCCGGTCCTTCAACACCAAGGCCAAATCGCTTCGGCAAGACGACCATGTTTTGTGTCTGGTGGGACCAGAGCGGTATTGTGTATTATGAACTCTTGAAATCCGGCGAAACCGTTAATGCACAACGCTATCGCCAACAAATGATTAATTTAAATCACGCATTGATCGAAAGACGACCGGAATGGGCCCGAAGACATGGCAAAGTGATTGTGTTACACGACAATGTGCCGTCTCACACGGCAAAACCAGTGAAAGACACCTTGAAATGGCTTGGATGGGACATCATTCCGCACCCGCCGTACTCCCCAGACCTGGCGCCATCTGACTATCACCTCTTTGCATCAATGGGGCACGCGCTCGCAGAGCAGCACTTCAGCAATTTCGAAGACGTTGGAAAATAGCTCGATGAATGGTTTGCCGCAAAAGACAAGCAGTTTTTCTGGCATTGTATGCATCAATTACCTGAAAGATGGGCAAAATGTGTAGAAGCCGATGGCCAATTTGAAAATTACGTGTTTTCTTTACCACAAAAACCGCCAAAAACTTATGCATACACCTGGTATTTCCATTTCTTCTCTAATACTTATATTATGGCAAAAATGTGGTCCAACGTAGATCTATTTCTTAATCCACATTGATGATTTGTAATTATTTCATCTACGTATACGCTTAGGCGTGTTAGCGTTATATTATTCAATACTTTGTGAAATGTTGGTAGTAACGATATCCCGCGGTAATTATATCATCCTGTATTATAAACCAGAAAAATTACTGTCGTTTCTTATTCTTTTGGAAGCTCCTCCTTTCTCCAGTACTTCTAATATATGTAGTTTCTAGAGTAGTGCTTCCCCTCGGCTAAGATACTGTCCATTTTTAGTTAGTTAATTTTTCAAATTCTTTATTGAAATATCTACCTTGAACTTGATCTTGCTAGGTTAGGGTGTCTAGGGTACAGTGGTAAAGATTTCAATTTTAGGTTTCTTCTCCGGTGTGTATTTTAAGATTTCTATTGAAATGACTTTTCCACACATCTAGAAATTTAGTCGTATCCGCTGGGAGATCTCCACGTTCAGTTTTAGTCATCCCTAGCCTCCGCTTGGAACCTTTCCATAACGAGTTTAACCCATTGTATAGATCTCTAATCTTATTCACCTTATCGTTTTCCTCTATCTCTTGAATTTTCTTCTTCATAATATTCTTCTCCTAAACCCGAGTGTCGCGTTATTGTAGTGATTTGCATTTGCTTCGAACTTATTACCTATATCTTCGTTGATTTCGTTCCTCATGAAGCTTAAGGCTTTCTTCATCTACCAATGATTGTGTCTATGCTGTTTCTTCTCATCTACATGTTCTTTCGCTACACACTTCGTTGGGTCACGAATTCTTCCTCACATCTTATTCACAACAATTTTATAATTAATAATATATTATGATTACTCAGCCGGCCAAGATTTCGGAGCTATTTGGGATTTCGATTTAGTACTCTGCTTTTACTTTAGGATTATCTAAACATTTTAATCCGAATTTCAGCATCTTAAATCTTGATTTTTCCTGTTCGCGACGCACAACTTGCCCCCGCTTTTGTGATCTCAAATTAAAGGGTTATATCAGCCTCCGCTCCTATTAAAGTCTAACGTCTATCATGCTGATATGTCTTCGTCGGTCTACTAATAAGTGATCGATCTGGCTGTGTGTTTTGCCATCCGGATATATCCGTGTGTGCTTGTGTCTGTCTTTGTGTTCGAAGTACGTGTCTTTTACTAGTAGTTTTTTTTTAATGACGAAAGTTGTCAGTCTTTTCTGTTGGTGACTTTGTAAAGACTTGATTGATCTATAGTATGTATAAACTTTGTTCCCTACCTACCTTGGCGTTGAAATCTCCATACACAAGTTTTGTTACCCTAGAAGAAACTAGAGAACCAATATTTTTACAATTTCTTGACATGGTTTAGCGGTACAAAATTACCAACTCTACGATCTCGTAGTAAAGGATTGAAGATCTCGTCCTCTATGCATCTCTGAGTCTTTGCGGTCATTCATACCTCAACACCATGGTAGCAATAATAAAGCTTCTTACCTCCGCTGTGATATTCGAGATTATTTTCCCTTAGCCTTTGTAGATACCTCTACTAACTCTAAGGCAGTATTACTAGTTTTGGTTCAGACGGAAATCCAAAACTCACCATATGTGCTCGGTATTCACGTATCCGGTACCTGAGGAGACGCCTCATGAGGGACCAATAGCTACAACTCAGGATTGTATAAACATTATTGTCAGTAACTTTACAATTGCTTTTGATATTTTATGATTTAAGTAATACTGTGGTTATGGTGCAGATTTTTATGTTGTTAATGTTTATTTCACTTTGTTTGTTTGTTATTTTTATACTCTGTCAGCGTTTAGCTTTATTGTGTTTCATTACAAAATTACCGTATTTGGAGGTATGCGAAATACGTAGTTAAATTAAATGTGCTATTAAAGTGAATGGTATACCGATATATTCTCTGTTAACAATGACTGATTCAATTATACAGCTTGTCTGTCTTTATTTCATGTCACTCAACGAATGATCCTAAAACCATTCCTTTCGATAAAACGGTGTACGAGTTTGGTGGGTAGTCCACACAAAAAAAATAATGAATTACTCTTTCCTCATGATCGTCATGTTATTATAGCCCATGAAGTACTACCAGAAAGAAGGGAATCCCTTCTCTCTGGTACTACAACACCTATTACTCATTCCAATCTCAATACCAAAAAAGTTATGTATGTTTTGAGTACATAAACCTCCCATTCTTCATGAGGAAAGAAGCAAGGAGACGAACGGAGAGCTGAGACAGTAAGAGACAGGCAGCTCAGAAATCTATATTGAATTTATTTTAAAGCGTTTAGGCATATGAGACTCAGCCCGGGATAGGGCGGAGATAGGATTCTGGAAGGTAGAAGGCTAGGGAATATTTTGTAGGTACCATACCGACATTTTGCCTGATGTGGTTTTACAAATCTGTAGAAACTATCTTACTTGCGTAAGTGTAAATCAGTAATCAATTTTCTAACTTATTACGTTTATTTTCTAACTAGCAATATTACGTTTAATTACTTCAGTTCATTCCATATGTACAATACTTGTTCGCCGAGGAAATCAATATCCAAGCTAAGCTACTTCCAGTTTGTACTAAGTAAGTAAGAAATGCACTGAACAGGATAAGGAACACTTTACTGTTATCAGTATACATTGTTTGTAGACATTGAACTTTTTTCCCTTGTACACACAATTTAACAAGCTGCAACTAATGTATTTTCAGATAATTTGTAAAATGTAATTTGGAATTGTCATTATTTCTCGTTGCCTACCGTAGTATATTTCACAAATTAAGAAGCACAAAATGTTAGACGTTCAAAGGTTCATGCACAGACTATTCACTCACTTACTTGAAAATAATATCTTCCTTTCTCCACAATCAGCTAATTGCCTTTGTGTAGCCAATAATATTAATAAAAGAATTAAACCAAAAACAGTAAATTCAACTCAGTTAAGCTAACCCAACCTTTCCAGTAAACATAATTCATCCAATCTAATATAACCTAATAGAAGAGGTGTATATAAACTAATTCGTCCTTGTTACAAATTTATTTCTGGTTTGTGAATTTCCTCGGAAATGTCAAACATTATTACTTAAAGTTCATCTCTTTGCAATGGTAACAAAATTTCAGTTGCTAGGCCAGTATGATTTGTTCATGTGTGTGAAATTGTGGTAAAGGTGTGTGTAATACGGAGGGAAGTTCGGTATGCATTGGCGAAATCGCAAAGAAATAACTCCTAATTACGTTCGGAGTTTGGAATAAGAAAACTATCTTACACGACTCAAATGTCGACAATTAAATAACCATTTTGGAGAGGAGACGAAATCTCTTCCCAGTGAATTATCGGCACAAGCCTATATAGGCGATACTTAATGTGAGGATTTAATCGTTTAAGCAGGCACCTACCTATTCAACTGCTTAAAAAGAAAATAATGCACCCAGTCTGATGAAACAACTGAGAGATTGAGGTTTCCACTTGGCCAGCATAGGAAACCAAGACAACATAGACCACTTGACTGAGATCTCTATGTTTCCAGAATATACATGTGAAGTCAGTGAGAGAGTGGTTTTACAAGAGACACTCACCGTGTGACAGAGACGCCTTTTCCTTTACAAACTGTTAAATATATTGTATTGATATCAAATTGCTATGCTGGAGGATATAATGACAATGACCTTCATCTTGACTCTGTTTAAAAACAATTTAAATAGTAAGTGGGTCAAATGATATATCAATCTGAGCTGGAATGTTCCAAGAAACTCCTTGGTGACGTTAGTTTTGGCATAACTGTAATCCTGTACGATAAAATGACACGTGGAATTGACCTGCAGAATGTGTGAAACGAATGATGGAAGAAACGTTTTCTGTTGAAACAGTTTTGACGGAACGAGAAACCCAAAACTATTTGCCAATACAGCGACAACCTCTTCTGTAACCGTTTGGTTTTCGTTCCTTTCACGTGTCATTTTTTTTTTTTTCGTTCAGGATTAGTTATGCCAAAACTAACTTCGTCATGGGATTTCTTGGAACACTCCAGCGCAGATCGATTTATCATTTGACCCATTTACTATACCCTCCAGCATGTATTAAGCTTGTCTAGTATCGATTAATAGCGATTTGCTTTCAATATATTTAATAGTTTGCGAAAGAAAAGACATTTTCTTACTCTGTTTTCGATTTACTTGCTCTCTGTGGTGTTCCATTTTCTCGGATCCCTTTGTCGTTACTTGTTGGCCATAGCAGCAAAAATTTTGGCTGTGAGGCATTACTTACCCCAGTAGCATACATACGTGTTTTCAACGTTTACTTTAGGTTCATTTCGTTGATTAACAGTTAGCTGTTGAAAAAAAATACGTTTATTTTTAAAACATATTTCAACAAAAACGTTAATTAGGTTGATAAGACATTAATACAGCGTGTATTCAATATATTATTTTCAAATATGGTATAAATTTTGTTTAATGTGTTTCTTACTAATGTTCTGTCAAAAAAAAACTATAATTAAAAACTAACTGAATGACACAAACTAATTTTTATGTTCTTATGTGCACATTGAAAACAGATTGAATTTTAAACTATATTTCAACGAACACAGAATTTCCTTGTTAGGGCGTTAATGTGACGTGTTTTTAACTGTATTTTATAGTATCTTATAGATTTCGTTTCACATGTGTATTTCTAATTTAATTGCTTAAACATTATAATTAAAACGAAATGCACTGAAATTAAGTACAATTTTCATGTTTTCATTTGCATGTTGAAATCAGAGTGAATTTTTAACTATATTTCAACGAACATTTAATTTCGTTAATAGGGCGTTAATGTGAAGTGTTTTCAACTATGACATAGGTTTCGCTTTATACGTGTTTTTCTAAGGCGACATGTTACACTTATTCAAGAATATAAATTTAATAGTGCAGAGATGGTCAAAGTGTTAAAGGAAAATGACCATAACAAAGAAAGAAGGAAAGTACCTGTATTCTTTATTATTTTTTCTTGCGTGATGATGAAACGTGCGTATACATGACGTAGCAACTTCACTCTAGACTGCCTGTTAAGAAATACAGTAAAAGAGTAGTGGACTCTCCAGGTAGATCCATGGATGAAGGGATAAGGCGACGAGCTACCAACGACGAGAGCGGAATGTACCTGGTTCGAACCCCACAGCAACGATTGGATAATTTACTGTTGGAAAATTAACACCATAAAGCATGATGAAAGCAACAGATAAAATGGAACTTAGTGTGTGTAGGCCAATAGACAGCGTTATTGCTCCGTTTTGGCCAACTGAACCAGTTTATATATAATTTCTTCTCAACCATTATTTAACGTTGAATAAACCGTTGAACAGGCGGACATTTCGGTACATTTACAACGTTAAAGTAACGTTTCGGTACTAACGTTTAATCTACGTATTTTCAACGTTTGTCTGCTACTGGGGTAGGCACTGTACCTACATACGAATTTTTCAACAAAATCGGATTCTGTCACTTGGTGACTGTCCCTTGTGAAAACAAACTCTTATTCTTTTCACACGTAAAAAATAGAAATGGCGTATCTTTGCCCGGGTAACCATCCTCGGCCCAAATTTTGCAGGTAACCATCCTCTGTGATATTGAGCTCCATGTCTGCCGAATTTGATCAAAATCACAGAGTCTGCGGTCTGGCCAGTTTGTGTATAAAACTCTTGTGTTCATTTCCTTTTCCTAATATCCTCTACATTCAGTAAACGTTGAAGAAAGGTAGAATTTCCACGGAACACACTTAAATAAGTGAAAAGGACATCCGAAGTTTGATAGCTGCACTCTGTCGCAACCGAGCAGGAGGCGTTTCCCTTCATTTTTCTTTCGTACAAGTTGTGACAAAAAACAAGAGAACTCCAAGAAATTTGACTGATATGAATGAAGACGCTTCAATACGGAAGAAGAAACCTTTATATTTAAAATTTGCAATGCAGTTTTTGGTTGTTGTTGTTTAAACAAAGTCAAAAGGGATGGAGAAGCCTATACAGAAATGCTTTCCAAAAAGAAAGATCGGTTTGATGGTGGTGATGAACAATTCCGTGCTGAATGAGGAATTGAAGAAGTTTTCCGTGTAGCGTGTCTTCAAAGACACGCGGTCTAGGATCTTTTAAGAAATAAACTGAAAATGAAACTTACTAATAACAAATGAAGAAATAATTATTGCATAAGACTTCTGGTTGCAGGACTTAATTAGTTTTAGACAAACAACTTGTGCATAGTAAAACGTTAAAAAAAATGTTTCATATGGCACGATTTGGAAAAAAATCCTCAACTTATTATCTCTGGACACAGTTGAGTGCCTCAACATTCGACACTAGCTGGATTATTTGAGACACGATTAATACACAATATACACAGAATATTCCGTCATAGCGGGTAGTTCAACGATAGAATTCCGGTACAGCCACTAGAAAATCCATGTTCGATCCCTGTTCCTGCAGCGTCCAAGTTTCCTCCATTTTTTTCAACTTCCGATCTTGTAGTGAACCACAACTGGGGAATGTGACACAGCTATGAATCCCGCTTTCAAGACAAAAGATTACTAAACATTTTCTCCCTCTTATCAGAAGAATACCGGTATCATTCTACAATATAAACAGTAATCTTTCCAGCAAGAGATGCTTGCATCGGGACGCCATTCCTTTCATTTGTGGCAAGATTTAGTCAGAATTTTAATATAATAATAATCCAAGATAAGCGAATTTCAAATGTATTTCTAGTAATAAGCTGAAATATTCTTCATAAGTTTTTGATAACGTTCTATCTTTTATTTTATTTAAAGAAAAAATCTTTCCTAGTTTAGATGTTACCAACAATTGAGAAACACTGATTTTCAACAATGATAGACAATGCGGAACAATTTAGTGAATACAATTTGTAGTGTCATTTCATTTTTATGGTTTGGTTTCTTGCCTTTCGTAGCTTTTTTCCAGACACGATGGGGTAGCTCAGAAATATCAAATAGCTCTTCTTCGAATCTTGGCATCATGTTTCTTGAAATGTTGCAGAACATGAGGGAGAAAGAAAAGAAGAAAACAAAGAGGAAATCAAAATCCCTCTTGTCGTCTTCCTTTCTCTTCTTCTTCAAACAAAAACGAAAGTACCTCTGTAAACTCTTCCCCCCTTTTCTCATTCGACTATAGTACGTCTCGTAAAAATAGACTGACTTACGATCAGAGCGTATTCCAATTCCGCAACTGTTCTGAGTCTTCTCCAATTCTACCACTCTGTTCTCTCTCCCTCTCTCTCTCTCTTTCTTTCTTTCTTTCTCTCTTTCTTCCTATTCATTTTATCTTCGTTCAGTGCAATTTGACTAAATCGAGAGTTTTCTTTCTCGTGCCAAAAGATGGCACCACTTTGATTGGTTGGATTTGCGTGTCCCTGTTCTGCCAGATGAAAGAGTTTCTCGTTCTTGCCGCCTTCCTCAAATCAAAAACATGTTAGGTTTTCTATGAAGAGTAGCAAAAGAGTAGAAAAATGTTAGAGTTTGTTTTTATTCATTTTGCTTTATTTTCTTCTCGTTGGCAGTTGAATGGATTCTTCTGTTGTGATAGGTTTCCTTGCCTGGTTTGAAAGGTTTTGTAACCAGAATCAAGTGAAGTAAATACATTTTGCTAGTTTTCGCCTGTTTAACTCTTTGTCGGTTGGATTTTGAAGTAAAAGCAATATATTTCATCATACGGACGCCTTGAAAACTTTGTAATAAAATAATGTATTATGCATAAAGAGTTTGCAAAAATTTATCATTGCATCAACAACTTAACATATACATATCTGGAGTTAAGTCAGAATTTCGGTAACGGAGTAACAGTACTGCAAAAATGACATGAAAATTTCTATCCCCAACTTGTTTCACGGACGCCGGAAGCGTTCCTGTCATTAGAAAATGTATATTCACAATGCTACTTTGAAGACGCTTACTCGGTCGGTGTTTATTACTTACTCAGATAGCTTCTATAACCGGATAAATACAGTATGACCGCATACACAAATACAGTACAGCGAATTGGAACACACGACCCCTTGAATTCAATGCAATGTGATCAACACAATGTTACAACGTGATTTAACCTACAGAGCATGTGTGTACTTAAAACATAAGTGGGCGTCTAACTCACTCTCACTGTCTTAAAAACAAATGAATAATATATATCTTAAGAGGAATAGCAGTGCAAGAGAGGGAAAACTGCAAACCCATCACAATGTGGTAATTTGACATATTTTACAGATAGTTCAGTTGCAGGCCAGGTTCGTAAATCGGAAAAATTCTTACAAAAATGAACGAATATTTAATATGACTTGCATTGTATAGTGTACCAGGGATA
>JAGDQP010029468.1:7278-23345 GCA_022664845.1 Lepisma saccharinum | reverse complement strand
TTCACGCGGGAACGTTGATTCAACCATACGTTTTGTTCACGCGGGAACGTTGATTCAACCATACGTTTTGTTCACGCGGGAACGTTGATTCAACAAACAAAAAAGTAGACATTTAACGTTTTCTCTCAACCTTACGCTACTAGGAAAAAATCTATCAGAGAATTGTGTTTATGTAATTGAAAAATACTTGCAAAAAATTTAATCTGATCACAGCTAAAATTAGTATTCTGTAATACGTTAATTTCATAAATATTTAATTCTTTTGAATAATTTTACACTACATATACTAATTTCAGAAAGAAAACTATTAATATTCAATTCTCAATTTTGGCGTTAAATTTTCTTTAGTCATTTATGCATTATGCAAGAAATAAACACATTTTACACTTAACACTTTAAAACAAAATGCCTTAAATATAAATGAACAACAAATCAAGACGACAACACAGTGTAACTTCTAAAAGGATCTACTTACAATTACAAATACACACACACACACACTACAACAACAAAAACAACAACAACACGACATAACTTAAATCAAAAGAACTCTACAGATACTACTACGACAAAATTCACTAAAATATAACAATATAACACTGAACTGACAAATATGCTATAAATATTTTACTAGATAATGTCATAAATACTAGATACGGATAATATATATACGAAATCAAATAAACGTGCAGTAATACAGTCACTAATTTAATGTTATTAGTAAATAGCAATTTAAAAAAAAAACAGTGATACATTAAGAACAACATATCTGCACAAACAAAGGCAATGTTCGATAGAAAAATGCAAGCAGACACAGATATTTAAGCGAGTTATAAGAAGATGCTTTTTTAGCAACACATAACATGCTCCATGTTTTTTTTTCAATTGAAGAATAATCTAACCATTTTCTCACTATGTTGTGCGAGGACGGTTCTGTTAAGTTAATACACTACTGTTTTTATTACACATCATCACTGTCATTATTATATTTTTATTATGCTTATACATTCTGTTATACTTTCTTATTAGTACTCGGGACGGGCGTAAGCCATAGTGCTGTTACCGCCCATAAAATTCATTTTATCTTATCTTATTAGTACATATTTTTTTTCTCTATATTTGCCTATTTTAATTTATAATTTCAAGTTACAGCCATTCCGAATTGTGATTAAACGATTGGGCATTTGGCACCGTACTCACAAGAGATCAGAAACTGCACCAAATGTATCTTTGTTTATACCAACCCTGTCGATTCTTTTATAAACTAACTTTTTTTATAAACTAACTTTTGAACTAGAAATTTTTAAATTTTGAATTTTATTTATGGCCTTTAGGCATCTCAGGCTCAGACCGGGAGAGAGGATATTGGAAGGTAGTGAGCCAGGGCCTAATTTGTAGGTACCATCATCCCGCATTTGCCTGGCGTCACTCAAGTCAGGATAGGTGGCCGCTGAGATCGCTCCCAAGACCTTCCGATGATTAAGCCAACGCTCTACCAACTGAGGTACGGACGCTCGGTTAGAAAACTTTCAAACAACTACAATATATTTTATTTTTTATTGGTAGTTGAGAAATCTCAAACACTCTGAACCACTTTGAGAAATATCCCTGGGGGGAAGCTTTGTATTTTGGGATAGCAGATTACAACGCTTCAAAAGATCCCTAGTTGTAATACTAACTTCTCTGTTCTACTAAGATTAATTTGAGCAAATGTGCCGATAAAAACTGTTTAAATAGTTGTGTACTATTTGTTTAAGACCCATTTCCAGTATATATTCGTCTATTAATCTATTGAATACATAGTGATTCGAGGACTATCAGAAGTGTATTTGGAATTTAACAATTTCTGCTTTTAAAAGTTATTCATTAAAATATTGTGCGGGTTTTACTCTCACTAATTTATTCAGTACTTGTTCATTGTTTATAACATTTTTACTTATGTACATTAAAACGTATTAGCGCAACAATACAACGTGAGGAGGACGTTTTTATAATATTGCACTTACTCAAATGCACTCCAGGAACACCTCCTAGCAAATTATGAAGACTTTCGAAGAGCACAACGTATTCTTTATCAAAGGTACGCCAGCTTTGATAATGGGCAATGAATGAATTAACTGACAGCTGTATATATATTAAAATCCATATTAAAAAAAAATCACTCCAAGCTTTCGGGGCCGCTCCGATTCCATTTTCAAGGAACAAGGTGAAACGTAAATTGAAGTGGTCTATGGAAAACGGGCACATAGACAATGTTAAAGCATAGGGCTATGTGTCCTTTTTCCATAGACCGCCTCAATTAAAGGTAAATGACAGAAATGGACACGGCTAAAAACGTACTCATCTGCTTCTATTTCAGCATCGTCAACTTTGAATCACTACCGTACGAGGTGATATATCAAGTGATGAGGTTCCCGTGTTTCCATTTTGTGAAGGAAAAAAATAATCAAAACAGCGTTGATCCTTGACACCAAAACCTTGCTCTTTGAAAATGAACCCGGAGCGGGCTCGAAAGCTTGGAGTTAATTTAAATCCAGACAACGAGGTTATAATGGAATAGCAGGTAAGCGCTATGATTATATGACCCGTCCATGATGTAATTTTACTGGATAGTACATAGAGCTTGTACTATGACACTTAGGCTGTGGTTCCTACACACTAGGAGTTTTAGAACAATTTATTATGTACTGTGATTTGCTATGGGATTATTATGCACACACAGCCACATGACTTATTATTGCCCATTTCTAACACTGTCTTACCTTTGAGAAAGACGAAAGTAGAGGATTCTTCGAAAGCACTCAGAACGTACTAGAATCTATTTCTGGAGGTTTCTGCACTCCATTACAGTAAGCTAAATATGTTTTTGAATTTGAATTTTATTTAAGGCCTTCAGGCAACTTTGGCTCAGGCCGTATGGATGATGATGGGAGAATTGGTGGAATGAAGAAAGTGGGAGGAAATGGGTGAACTCCATGAAAACCCACGCACACGGTATTTGTCCACCACAAAGCCCACATGGCATGAACAAGTTCGAACCGGGAACTCCACGCACCAGAGGTGAGCGCTATACCACCGTGATCCAAGCTAAATACGTACTTAGTATTTTTTTTTCCTTTCTTTTATTAATTTTGTTGATATTGCTCAGTTAATCGAGTCACTTTGAGCGGACTTTAATAAACTAAAGCAAATCCATGAATAAAGCTACTTGAGACACGAAAGTGAAGATATTTCTTTTAGATCTTGAAAAACCATGACTGGAAAATGTTACCATATGAAATAGTATCCAATATGGGAAAATAAAACAGTACTTGTACTGAAATATCTCAATGATGTAACATGTATACTGAAATGGCCAGAGCCGGACTAGTGGAACAGTCGAAAGGGGTTGCAGTCCGCCCAAGGCCAGTAACTTAAGGGACCCAGCGAAAGGGAAACCAGTTATTTTTACGACTACAGGAGATAAGTAACAAGGGCTCCCAACAGTGTCTTTAGCCCAGGGCCCCTAAATAGCATAATCCAACACTGGGAATTACTACCTACGTATAGTTCCGAACCTATTCTCAAAATAACAAAGGAAAATAAGTATTTACCTTCCTACACTATTTAAAAAGAGTAAATTGATACAGAATATATGTATTCTCTGTTGGTAACAGAGACTATTTATCAACAGGAAGTAAGCAATTTCCATTTTTTTAAAAAACAAGTAACCTCCCGAACATCATCGGATTTTTAAAATTTATTTTACATACTTGTTACTTTTGAAAGACATGGGGTATTCTATTTTGTAAGCGAATTAAAAAAAAAATAAAGCTGGACAGCGGACAAAATGAGCACAAAATACATATATGAATTTGTTAGTGATATATAACAATGAGACATCACTACACGGAGAGTAGAAGAATAGATAAGAGACCAGAGCGGTTTTTTTTTCTTTATATAGGAAAATATAAACCCGAACCTGGATTGATCATCGATGTTAGTTCACCTACTACAGTGCCTTCCATGTTTCTGACTCTACACCTCACAATCTTGTGTTGAGGCATTATTATTAATTTCCATACTCTTTTTCCACCCCATGTATATCTGTAAAAATGGTTATTGAACGGGGGATAGTCTTTCCTCAAGGGTAAAGCAATACTGGGTTCATCTTCAAATTCAATCAAAAGAGCTTCATTGCTATGGTAGCTACACGAGAAGTCAACTTCACTGCCGACAGTACGGGTAACACGAGACGGCATCAACTCCAGCATTATACCATCTAAGAAGCCAGTTAGCCAAAAAAAAATAATAAAAGAAACACAACACCAAAAAATTATCAATCATGATCAAACGGCATGCAATCAAAAAAGAAACTTAATTTGTATTACTTGCTACAAAAAAGTACACGATCAAAAAATATATCAAATTACAACAATAAATTAAACTATTAATGCATTTTTTATCAATATAACAACATGCAAAGACATCTAGAAACTTCATGCATTCATATTAGCCAAAAGAAGTTAAAAATATCAATTTAGTATCATGCAATTCATGCAGATAGAATCATCATATCATAAACATATCAGTTACAAACAAAGAAAACATGTGCTCAGGTGTATACATGTTTGGTAAACCAGCAGAAGTCACATTACCTATTTACTTATTTAATGAACTAAAATCATACTGCGCGGAAGACAGTTTTAATGAATATAGATACTTATTGGTGAGATGTACTGTCTTCAGGGTAAATGCAGCACATTTAAACATGAGATGTACTGTCTTTAGGCTAAATGCAGCACATTTAAACACGAGATGTACTGTCTTCAGGCTAAATGCAGCACATTTAAAGATGAGATGTACTGTCTTCAGGCTAAATGCAGTACATTTAAACACGAGATGTACTGTCTTCAGGCTAAATGCAACACATTTAAACATGAGATGTATTGTCTTTAGGCTAAATGCAACACATTTAAAGATTAGATGTACTGTCTTCAGGCTAAATGCAACACATTTAAACACGAGATGTACCTAGGTACTGTCTTCAGGCTAAATGCAACACATTAAAACATGAGATGTACTGTCTTTAGGCTAAATGCAGAATATTTAAACATAAAATGCACTGTTTTCAGTCAAAATGTAGCACATTTAAACGTGAACACATATTAGGACCGATTTTGGAAAACTAAACGATTTTTCCCAAAATCTAGATCTAGCAAAAATAGGTTTCTTTTTGATCCGAAAACATTAGATTTACCCCATTTCATCGAAATCCTTAGGCCCGTTTTCTCAAAGTCTATTTGTAGCTTAGCTAGTTCACTAGTGAGTACCCTAGATGAATTTTATTATTAGTACAAAACTGTTTGCAATTCAGTGACGTTTCTTACAGAGCTATTCCACAATGACGGTTCCTTCCAACAATAGACTTTTTGCGTTCTAACTGATAATCTTAGAAAAGGTTTGCTACATCCTGCACTTTTGATGCAAGCGGACCTTCTTTTCATGGTCTCAAATAAATAGATGAATCGTAACTATCACTGGAGCTATCACCGAATGGAAATGACACAGTCCTCATTGGACTTCAAGTACGTTGATTGCTATTTAGTATTAAATAAGCTTACAATACAAACATATTACTCAGAGCACGTGCACTAAGCCGAATTTAACGCTCGATTTTAAGCCGCGTAAGGAGTTTGGCCGAAATTTAAATCCAGTTAAATAGCTTACTCGTACCAGGAACTAAATTTCATGAAATCGATTCAGCATTTTTCAAGAAAAATTTTAAGAACAAATATCCAAACATTGTTTGTTTAGATTTGTGACCTTCTGCTTAAAAAACAAACCTGTATACACCATCAAATTTTAAGAACAAATTAAAAAGAACTGAGAAAAAATTGAAATTCATAGATTGTTTTAAATTACAAGGATGAAGTTATACAGGGAATGAAAGTTACAATCATGCGTTTAATCTACATCTTGAAAAGAAAGTTATTTGAAGAACTCATACCTATATTTGATGCAAATAGTTTATTAAAGTCAATGTTTTAATTATTTATAGAATCATAATTATGACAAATAAACTAAGAAGATTGTGAAAATTTATCTGTTTATCATAAACTATCAATGTAATTAGGATAATTATAATTTCTTTAATGATGGATCTGAATAAGGCATTGCATATGGTACTTTTCAATAATTACATCTATATATCAAATTGAATCCTTAAATTCACTTTTCCAAAACATCAAAAATTATGCTTGAAGATAATCAAACGTTAACGTAGTAACATTAACGTTAACATTTGATTAGCGTTAACGTTTAAGTAATAAGAAATTCCGAGTAGCATTAACAAATATGATAAGTATTCCGTTTATCTGTTAGGTGATAAAAATTTCTTAATAGATGACTGTGAGTATTCGTAGATAGAAGATGGGTTATTTTGATGGCTTTCTTCAAACTTTTAATTATAGCACCATATAGAAAGAAGAACCGACTAAAATAGTGTGATTGTATTTTACTCGGCTTTGACTATGAAACTTTGTTCATTAAGTCAAAACCGAACTAGCTTTAGACAGATTAGTACTGTTGCACACAACGACACGAGAGTGATAGACCGAAACCAGCATTCCCTACACATACTCATTTATGATATTCCCTCGTTTCCCACTGTGATGAATTTTTACTCAAACTTTCGATCCTTCTGACTTATCATTATCAGAGAACAGATTGACAGGAAGTAAAGTTCTTATCCCAGTGTGAACTGTGAAGTTAAAAGCCAGACTACAGATATTCTGAATGCTTGGCTAACTGGCTAAAACTGTTTAAGAAATTTAGGCCATCTTTGAATAATGGAGACCTGTCACTTCTGGGACAATCGAAGGTACATTATTTGCATATTAAGCATTTAAAAAAAACTGTGCGTATTATAGAAGATAAAATAAACAACTAAAACATTAACTTTTTATAGCTGATAAACTTAAAATCTTTTAATAATTTTTTTTATAATGCATCAAATTTGATGTATTTTTTGTTATTAACAGTGGGAGGAAGAGACAGAAAAAAGAAAGTTCAAAAAAGACGCATGCAGAAAGAGACATTTTAATACTGGCAGCTTCAAAATATAAGACATTGCGATGACATGATATTTTAACTTATTGTGCATTCCGCATTATACTTATGAAAGGCATAAATACAGAATTACTAACATTAAATAAATAAATAAAAAAAAATCTGTAGTCGAAATATCTGCCGATCAAGCATTGGCAATATTTCAATTCCGTAAAATTGAAATTGACCTCAAGTAATGTTTAGAAGTTTTCAACTCAATTTGAAGGTTTATTGTATCAGCCTTTAACGGAATTTCATTTTTTTATAATTTTCAATTTGAACAAATCGCATAGTAACACTGAAGATAATGACAATCTTAGTCAAAATTTACTAGACTGCTAGAAAATTTAATAAAATATTTTAACAAAACGTAAATTTTGGTAGTGCATTGATTTGGAACATCTAATAAGCTCCTAGAAGGCAAATTCTCAACATCGTGTATTCCAGCCACTAATAACTAAACGGTCCCGGATGTCTGAGGAGTTAGCACTTTGACTTTGTGCGCGTGACTGTCGGGGTCAATTGAGCGGAGTGGTTCCGAGCCTACTTTACCATAAACTGTAGGTCCCGACCTTAGAATATCACCAGTTCGTTTAGAACATTAATATCAATTCAAACTAGGCCAGGAGTCTCCTTTTCAGTCTCAGCACCTGAACAAGATCTTTTCTATCTTCTTCCAAGGACATTCTTGATCTGTTATCAACAGTAATGATAATAAATGCTTGCCGAGCCGCCGCAGCTCAGTGGTAGAGCGTTGGCGTAGCATTCGGGAGGTAGTGGGATCGATCCCAGCGGCCGACCATTTAGACTTAGGTTTTTCCTCAGTCACACCATGCAAGTGCTGAAATGTCATCTTCAACATAGGCCCTGGCCGACACCTTTTCGAATCCTTTCCCCTCCCATATCCTGGCCTGAGCCTTAGATGCCTAAAGGCTATAGATAAAATTTAAAATGGCAATAAATGCTTACTGAAATTGCTATTCCGAAATGCCAAAAAGAAATCACGCAAAAGAACAGAAATTAGATTTCTACTCAAACATGATTTAAGTATACGGAATGGTTACTTCGGACAGTATGATCTCCAGTTTCTGAATTAACCCTGAAATTATATTTGCACATTCAAAGTCAATGTCATATGGATCAAACACAGTCCTTTGTTTTTGCAACATTTGTATTCGAATTTGAATCAACTTAAGGCTTTTAGGCAACTTTGACTCAGGCCGTATGGATAGTAATTGAAGGGGTGTAACCAAGAACTTTTGGGAAGTCTCTGGATTTAACCCTGAAATACTTGCACATTCCAAACCAATGACACTCATTATTGAATATGGACCAAACTACTGTCGTTGAGAAGTTACAGCACATTAAACCAATATTCCTGCGATCTAGAGATCATCTCACACTCGGAGCCGCCAGTAAAAATTGAACCATGCTTGTTAGGAATGTTGAGAGGCATGCACAAGTTGACAAGAGTGCATAGTTATAAATACTGCAAAATGCTAAGAAATAAATAATACATTCGTACATATTAGGTACATTATTGATTACAAGCAAAAGTATCGGTATTTTTAATAATATAAAATGCAAAAAACTTTCAACAATCAATTCCAATCTAAAAAGGAACTAATAAACTTTCAATATTCATTATCATGATCAACACTAATGCACCATTAATTTCATTTCACTAGAAAGAAAAAACCTAAAACAACAAATTAAAATATTAATGCCATAACTCATCTATCGTGCAAAGTAATGTTTTCCTCTAGGTAAGCAAATTTTGAAGTTACTTGTTGCAAAATACCTTGTTCCTGTGGTACAATTTTTCTTTACCTGCATTATCACAGTACCGTCCTGTGTAACCTGGCAAACAATTACACGTCACGCGTCCATCTAGAGATGCAGAACAGCTTTCTTCGTTACCATTGCAAGGACATTTTCTGCACGAACGATCACGTTCTCGGTAATAGCCTCTGGAGCAAGCCTACAAAAAGAGAACCGAAACATTTGAAAATACATAGATGGGTTAAAGCAAAAAGAAGGGTAAGTCAATGTTTTGACAATCCTGAGTTAAATCACAGAAACAAAAATTACATATCATCCTAGGGAAAGTCAATACCACGTATGTGCATTTTATTACGACTGTGAATTTAGCATCGCGTTTCTCAGCAACGAATTCGAAATGTAGTAGGCTCGTCCCCAGCACCTTTTGAAGAACTCTAAGCATCAATGTTCAAACTATAATTAATAGTTATCATTTATTAGTAGTAGTAGTACTAATAATGATAGTACTAAAGGTACTAATAATGAATACTATGGCATTGACATTATTATTATTATTACTATGGTAATAATAATAATAGCTAGGTTGTGATATTTGGAGACTTCCAATATTTTTATTTGTACTGTTACTTCCATTAGTACTACTACTGCTACTACTATAATAATAATAAAAATAATAATGTCAATGCCATAGTATTCATTACTACTGCTACAGCTACTAGTACTACTGATGTTCAGAGTTCTTTAAAAGGTGCTGGGAACGAGCCTACTACATTTTTAATTCGTTGCTGAAAAACGCGATGCTAAGTTCACAGTCGTAAAAAAATAAACATACGTGCTATTGAGTTTCCCTACGACGATATACAATTCTGTTTTAAGGTAATGTGATTTTAACTTCACACGTAATGTCATAAATAGCACTATTTCGTCAGTACATAAGGACAACTTGATTTCTCATTTCGGACAGTCACCTGATCAGTATTACAAAATTTCGATTTTCCTTCTTTGAAAGCTTTAGTAACTCTCCCGCCTTTATGACTTGGCCACACTGTTATCCACCTTTTAGTATGACAGCCTGCTACCCGCTCCACATTACCATGGTTTCTTGTTGGTCCTCTCTTTGAAGAGATAATTAAGAGAATGGGGGTAGTCACTCCTGCAGACCATACCTATCAGAGTCGGACGTACTGCGAAGGTGTGTTGTTGGAATATTCTGCAGATAACGTTTGACATAAATAAAGCAATGAATTAGGAGGAAGGGAGTTGACAGAAACCCTATTCCAGTATATGCTATAACTTCTCACAAACATAACTAAGCCATATACATTAAATAAAAGAATAACAATATAAATATGAACTTTGAAAACCGTTTTAACCTGGCAAATTAACAAAATATATAATCTAAATCTGATTTATGTTAATTTCAATCTTTTTCCATTAGATATTAGTAATGAAAGTGGTGTTGGAGTAAATGATAATAGTGCTGCCATCTATTGAGCACTATTTCAACTGTTACTGATAATTGTTTATATATGGCTTTATGAATATTTGTTGGTTACTTTATTCATTATTTGCTTCATTCCAAATATTTCAATGATTGTTTTATTTATTTACTTACATCGTCTCGATTATCAGGTAACACACACTAATATGACATCATTAAATATTTATATGCACTTTCACATGTTCATGATCATTCATTACCTATCATGTTCACTATCATTTCCTAATTTCATCATCACCATTATTATTATTATTATTATTATTATTATTATTATTATTATTATTATTATTATTATTATTATCATTATCACTTAATCCAATGAAGCTGCTTATAGTACCACATGACTATATTTTATGAGTGTAGTGTGCCCCGCCACATATTCCTCTCTACCTATTTTTTCTGCTCCTTTCTGTGATCATACCTTATCACCGAGGCGAATTCTAAATTGACAATTCTAATTCTAATTCTATGATTAAAGTAGCAACTACTTCAGTAATTTAACTATAGCTGCTCTATCTCTAGATAGTGACATCAGTGATTTCTTTTTCCCCATAACTAAGAGTTGAAACTTTAAACTCTGCTAGCGGATAATTTGGCAGAGTTTCCCTGTATATCTTAAGCTTTATGAAGAGATAACAATTTGTAGAAATGACCACGTTCACAACTTGTCACATTTCTCTCTTCAACAATCAACTTCCGCATAAAACGTACTGACATTTATATATAAAACACTGGCGTAACAGGCCTATAGACCCTGAGCCTGCCGAAACGCCATCTGTCCGTGTTTGGTAGAACTACGTCCACCTGAGTAACGTCTGTGTGGTCAGCACTGCGCGTACCTAACCACGAACAGGCGTATCAGGGGTTTACCAGACCGAGTGTGGCCGTCACGTCTTGATTCACGTGACTCCCCAATTTGCCTCACGACGCTGGGTGGACGCCGAAAAGTGGGACTCCAGCCGGAAATTGAACCTAAGACCACGCGGACATGAGTTTAACGCTCTAACCACTAGGCTGTGGAGCCCCAACCATTTATATTAAGGTGAGTACAAAGCAACAATACCTAACGCTAGATGACAGCACTAGCAATTTTTTGCTTTTCTTTTCCTTGTACGAAATTATAATACTGCTCCTACAAAGTCAAACCTAGAGAGTTCAAACTTCCAGAGTTCTATAACCATTTCAAGAGTTCTTTCCGTACCGATTTTTTATTTTCTTCTTTGTTCACTGTTAAAAGAGCTTTATTGTTATAGATTTGGATATTCACAACAACGACGCTCTTTCAACAGTGAAAAAAAAAAAAAAATACAAATCGCAACAGGTAGAACTCTTGAATTGGTCATGAACTTTCTTCCCTGAAAGTTTGAACTCTCTAGAATTGAATTTGTAGGAACAGCATTTCAATTTCGTGCAGCGAGAAAAATACATTAGAGATATACAGAGGTTGCTGCCATCTAGCTTTAGAGATCGTTGCTTTACGCTAACCTTAATAAAATAAAGGTAGATGAACAAACGTGAAAGGTGAACTGACTCCCGAAGTAATACAGTAATTGACTAATAAGCGATTAAGCACGCCAACTATATAAACACGCATGCAACCTCTGAAAAAAACCAACACAAAACTCGAAAAGGAATATCTCCCTCAATGTTACTAATACTGTAATACATGATAAGCCCGTACCTCACAAGACGTTCCCCTATAACCAAGTGGGCATCGACACGCTTCCACTTCAATTGCAGCTTGCTGACCGGTGAACTGTGAGACGGCTGTATCCATCGACACATCACTGAGGTAGGTTGTTAACATTTGACTGCTGTAGGAGGCACGGATAAGCACTACCTCGACATCGGACAGAACTGTTATTAGATCTGATCGACTTGCTGGTCTTGGGCCGGTTGGATCCAATCGCTTCCATCCAGTTTCTCGTAGAGGTACGGTGTATGTCTGAAATAACCCAAGGCATAAGATCTCAATAAAATAAATCCTTAGTAATTATAAAGAATAATAAAACTTCTAGCTATTGGGTACTGGTTCACTGCTACCAATTCTAATGATCAATGTTCCAATTTACGATATTTTAAAGTAATTTTACAATTTGCTTAATGACATTTTTGCGCATCTTCAAAAAGTATATGTAAATACGCACTCAACTTATATCTTTAGTGTACTAAAATAATAACCTCTGGCGTAACAGACAGTAAGGTCATGAGCCTGGCCCAACGCCTTCTGTCCGCGGTTGGTGGAACTGCATCCGCCTGAGTGACGGCCGTGGTGTCAGCACTACGCGTCACCTTCACCACGAACAGGCGTATCATGGGGCTTTCTAGACCAAGTGGTCGTCACGTCTTTATTCACGTGACTCCCCAGTTTGGACGCCGAAAAGTGGGGTGCTCCAGCCGGGAATTGAACCCGAAACCACGCTCTAACCACTAAACTATGGAGCCCCTATCTTTAGTGTACTATATTACATTAAAAACTACGACATCTCGTTAAGAACTTATAGCTTTCTCGGAGAGGAGTTACACAAGAAAATTCAATAAATATTTACAACTAAAAGCATGTGCTAGAAAAGTATTTAAACTGCTTTTTAACAAACAAAATAAATTCAACACTCGTTATCTGATGAGAAGATTACAGTTGTCGTTCAGACCTTAGACTGAATGCCAGAACATCTACTTTTACAGCGTATTGCGACTTGATTGTGTAACTATACTTACTTAAATTGATAATATTTTATCACCCTTACTAAATTAAGTAACAAACAATTATTTCTAATTGAAATTTAAATTATTCACGGCCTTCAGACATCTAAGGCTCAGGGAGTGATAAGGGCGGGAAAATCATGCGGGAAGGTACCAACCAGGGTCTAAGTTCAAGGCACCATCACGGCATTTGCCTGGTGTGACTGAGAATAAGCCTCAGTCAGGATGGTCGGCCACGGTATTGAACCCACGACCTGCTGAATGCTAAGCCAACGCTCTACCACTGGGCACCGGCCGCTCTCGATAACTATTCCTAAATTTTAGTAAGAAAATTTATTCCATCATTACGCTGTTTCTAGATTATGTATTTTAACATAGACTATTATATTAACTAGTTTTAACAGAAAAGAAATTATAGTCTTTTATGAAATTATAGACTTCTATGTGAAATCTACAAAAATGAGAATGACAGGGCAATTCGTTCTTAATAGTTGGGGGAAGCCAGTAGATACTTGAAAAAGAACTAACCAATATAAATAAGAACTGAACTTTTGATATCGTCGCGTTCACGGCAGAAGGACGAAAGTGTACTTTTTTGCAATTTTCTGCTAATGTACAACTAAGTGTCAAATGAATCATATGTGAAACGAAACACCTGTCCTCCATGAACAACTAATCAGTGAAACTCAAACAGTAACAAAATAATTTCAATTAAAAAAAATATATATATATATTTCGCTTTCAAACACTTCCCCTGTAAAATTTAAGTAAATGTAACTTACGCCCTTCTGCCTTGGAAGCAACGATATAATTAATATAATACAATTATTATGACTTTTGTGCAGAAATTAATGAATACTCTCATTCGCTGCATCCTGTCACTTTCGTAAAAAAGGACCCCACTAGAATTGATTTAATAGTATAGTACTATCGAAACTATTGAAAACAATAAATTAAAAATGAAATTTATGAATTACAGTCCTTATCTTGCGAATCAATCACATCTCTCTTAGTAGAATTGAAAGATTCTAGCTTTCGGGTACGCTTAGAGTTTATTCTCATAGAACAAAACGGTTAAAAAAAAGAAAGAAATAGGTAAAATAAAAAGACTGGAGACAATGAAAGAGTAATTTGTTAGCTTGTTTTCCAGTATCGTTCATGTTGTCCTTCCTGCTATTCAGTGGAACGTCTAGTAGTGCAAACCAGTGTTGCCAGTTTGAGTAGGAAAAAGCCTACTTTGGCTGTATTTTGCATTTCGTTTCAGATTTATGTCCTTGAAAAATGAAATCCAATCTTTCATTTTAGATAACTTGTGTCCAAATTTAATTTTGGCTGTTTTCGAAAGAGAAATAAGTTAGCGCCACGATTCTAACAAACGCTACGACTTTTCGTCCCTTGGTAGCTTTCGTCAGGTGCAAAAGCATTCATTTTATAAAATCGGTTGGCAGTACTGCAACCCAGGTAGTTGGAACGTGACACACACAGCATGTTTCTATTGTGTCGAAAAATGTTTATACCAAATTTGGTACAGATTGGTCTAAAGGAATGGAAGCATTTTGAACAATTTATTTAAATAAAAATAAGTTTGCAACACTGAACCGCTGCACCAATTAGAGCTAGTCAAACCAATACCTTTCTAACAACACCTCGATCACCTCTCTACGCCTTGTGGTTTCTGATATTTAATTAAAAGTTGTTCCTGGTTTTCTTTGTAGCCTGAAGTATCCTAAACCTTGTTGTTCTTTGAGAACTGATATAAAGCAAACCCGAAAGCTTGATCTTTTAATTTACCAAAAAAGAGGTCGTCGATAGTTCGCAAACTAAATCACTATGATGACACCATGAACTCTCCACATGAAATAATTTTACTTAAAACTGAAAATTGATCCGTAGTAGATCAAATCAAGAGAATATGCATGAACACTGCTACTACAACCTTATATGCAAACATTACATACCACTGTTTGATCGGGGAAGATTTCTGCTGGATTTGTCCAGAAGATAGACACTCCATTACCAATGATTACAACATCAGTATCTGAGTATCGCGAGCCTCCAGGCAAAACAGTGTATCTTTGTGTAATTGATAAGTTTCCACCGTAAGATGTCACCTAGGAAGAAACAAACACATTTATTTGATAAAATCATTTGCATATCTGCGGCATCATAGTTTTATTTTAAGTCTTATTGATAGTTCTTAATTTATTCCCCTATAGGAACTTTCTGAATAGGTTAGGTTTCTCTAGAATGTAGTATCTTTAGTGTAACCCTGAAACCATAATAACTTGGGTTTCTCCAAACTAGCATTTGATACTACATCCAAATTCATAAATACCATATTCGTAATTAAGTATCTTTATTATAAAAACCATACTGCCTGTCTACCTAACATGCCATCTACATGTTTATTATGGAATTTCAAAAATTACCCGCAGTTTCTTGAATCTCACAAATGCGTTCTGACTATAAAATAGTTCATTTACAGTGTAACTCGGTTACAACGACACCTCATCTATATAGCGTTAGGTGTTCTGTGGTACCAACAGATTCCTCTAACCGCATAATCGTCGGTTACAATGACATCCGGTTATAACGACACAATTTTCCCAGTCCCTTGGATGTCGTTATAACAGAGTTTTACGGTATATTATCACTTATTACCTGATCGTTCGTATACATCTAATCATTGGCGATTTTACTAAAAGACTTAACGGCTAGAATATGGATGCTTTTATCACAAAAACTTTGAAAGGAACTATAAATACCAAAAAGAATGTAGATTTCACCATGACCTGACCTTTTTAATTTTTGAGAGTGACACTTTTCAAAGCAATTTATTTCGCCAAATTATTCAATTTTGTTTTCAATAATGCTAGTTGATTACACGACGTAGGCAATTTTATAAATGACCACAACTTCTAAAAAACTTCACAAGTATGAACCGAAATGACGTAAACTGTTTATTTACTTTTTACTTTATCGAATTAATGAC
>JAGDQP010029467.1:0-23345 GCA_022664845.1 Lepisma saccharinum | reverse complement strand
TTTCCTCTTTCTTCAATAGCTTAGAAGGAATGATAATGCATATCGGGCGCCAGGTGAAAGCCTATGATCCCTGCGGCGGGAATTCTGTTCAAAGGACAGAATCATAGCTAGAGATATTCCACATCCTCCCCGTTTTGTAACACCTAATGGTCTCTACCTTTCTCACCCAGTGGGTTCAAACAACAGCTAATTAACTCTTAACTTCCGTAGGTCTTGTGTATAATATACTTAGTTCCTTAGTCCTCCAATTACTTGAATACGTGACGAATTTGTTTATAACATTTGGGTCTAGGAACTTTAAATTTAAGCCAAATCGTAAACACCTTTTCGACTAACAATAGAGAAAGATTTATTTTACAGAGAATAAACATACGAAAATGAGATTTCCGCTGCATGGAGAATCCTGTAGTAACTTATTTGCAAGCAGAGTGCTAATGAGTTTTGAACTTCCCTACCTTTATATTTGCCATTATAAAATCGAAGAGACAATATCCGAGATAATTTACATCCCCAGTCATTAATTTCCGAGACGTTCTCCCCAAGATACTGATTTACATATTTCCTGAGCGTCAATAGCCCAGCCTTCTCTCTCTAAACTCATTCCGGCAGTAGAAATGAGAGATAACGAAAAGTCGGAGGAACGATACCTCCCAATAACAATAAATGCCAGAGAAGCAAGAGTAGCGTCCCTGGAAATTCTCTTAATCTCAAACACCACTCATTCAGCCAAGTATTACATTCTAAAATTAACATATCAATATTGCATTTCCTCTTGGCTGTTGGTTTCTACACAGCTCTAGAGTCCTACTTCATAAACGTGGAATATTACCTTTACTTGGCTCTCATATTCATTCGCTCTCACTCATCGAGAGGACAATAGTCTCGTTCAGGTGCTCACAGCCGCAGACAACAATTATCATTGGCTAACAAAACGTAGATTGAAAGAACGACGATAGTTCTCAGAATAAGTTACATTCTCAAATTAAGCATAAGCAGAGGAGACTGCAGCAATAGCAGATCCTGCTTACGCTTAAAATATTATTTAAAATTATTTATTGGGAAGTTTCCCATCCCATGCTCTCGTAAATCAAAAGAATTGCAAAAATCGCACTTAATCCCCACCCACCTCTGGTGAAGAAATAAATGTGGAATCCCTCTCCGCATAGTTATGCAAAATAATATATATAGACTAAGGCTACAATCCTATCTTTTTAGAACTCGAATCGCAAGGAATATCAAGACATCCAAGGTATGCTATCAACTTACTTGTAGATCCCTCCGTGATGAGATGTTCTCGCCAAGAGACGGAATCTCGCCTCCTCCTCAGGGAGGCAAAGGCAATTTTGCTATCTTTCATCTGTACTCTCGGCGCTAATATTCGTCTCCGTGCTGAAGAAATTAAGAGTGAGATTCGAAGAGTTGAAGTGATGAAGTGGGGAAATGGCCTGATCGCGGGCTCTATTTATAGTTTACGTCAAACAAAAACAGCGAGGTTCGTTGCAACGGCCTCCTCGCAGCCAACACAGGGTAGATAGCCCTTCTTCTCCTGTCCCCTTGACTGGTTTATGCGCTTTTTCTTTCTCCTCGTTCCCGATAGCAAATATGAAAGTTTTAAAAAGATATTTAAACAACCTACTCTCTTACAGTATGGATTCTCGCCCCTGCTGATTGAAAAAAAAAATAGATATTAGCAACAAACACAAATAAATATACAAAATTACATATTATCAAACAGATAAAATAAAGATATTAATTTTCTGCGTCGAATTTCAAGCAACAAATGTATCTTTGCCCAAGTGTCCTTTTCTTCCGGCAAATATTCCACTTTTAATAATTGATTCTGCTTATGTAATTAACAGTGGAAGCGTCATCTCAAATTATGAGACAGTTAGGAAGGCTCACTTCCTAACAAAGTCTATAATCGATGTATCTTACCGGTGATGAAGTACGGCTTCGAAAATTGGACACTGAATGCGCAAGCGACTCAAAGATTGAGAGTCACACAAAGAGCATTGGAGAGATGCATGCTTGGAATAACCAGGAGAGACAGGGAAACAAATAAATGGATTCGCGCACAAAGGTAGAGGATATAATCAAGACTGCGAAGAAGATGAAGTGGAGATGGGCCGGTCACATAGCTAGATGAACAGATGGAAGGTGGACGACAAATGTACTACAATGGATTCGTAGAGAAAAGAAACGACCGAGACGACGTCCAAATGCAAGATGAGTAGATGAAATCAAGCGTTTTTCAGGAGCTACATGGATGAGGATATCAGCAGACCGAGATATGTGGAAAGAAAAGGGGAGGCCTTCATCCAACAGTGGATAGAAAACGGCTGAATATGATGATGATGATGATGAATTCCAATACAAGTACTTATTATACCAAAGAGGCAGGACATTTGTTAGCATGTTTCCCTTGTAATTAGATGGTCTGAAGAACGGTTCCCGGTAAAACTTTGCTAAACTTTATTTTGTATGATCCATTTGACCTTTTGACCAGCACGTCACGATTATCAGTCACCTTCTAGTTAAATCCACAATTACAAACATCCATGTCTCAGCCGGGATTCAAACAACCCAGGACCTTCGAGTCGCTGGCTTAACGCCCTAGCCCACATGACTACCAGGTCGACAATGATTCCTGATGCCGATCATCCTGAGTGAGGCATCCTGATTTCCTCAATCACACGACGTAAATGTTGGAATTGTACCTTCAATAATACAATGGAACAACAATATAAAAATATGAACAAAAGTAGTTAAATTATTTCTGTTAAATAGATAAAATCAACATTTTTAATAAACAATTATCTTATTTCAAGAGGAAATAATAGGGGTATTATTTTTTTCAACTCTTGCTCTCTATTTATGTTCGAATGGAGTCGCCGTAACTCAGGTAGTAGCGCGTCAAACTACGAATCTTGCGTCCTGGGTACAAATTTAATCATTTCAGAAGCCGTTTTCCTTCAGTTCCCCCATGCCTGGCGCTTTGAGGTGTATCAAATTGAGTACCAGAGTGGACTTGGTATTTTTCGACACCTTGGCATGTAAAGACTGTCGAGCGTGAGACTAACCAGGGACTACCACACTTCACTTCGTGCCGTAGGTCGAGAATACGTGGAACGCTACCTATACACCCCCCATACGCCTTTCATGGAATGTGTGCATCGCACAGGGGATAGCTTTATCTTTTATCACTTTTTATTTTTATAATATATCTGCGCAATATTTTAAATAAGTAAATTTGAATGTCATTGTTTTTAAGTATCGGAAAAAATCTGTGTGCGACGAATTAGTAACAGCAAGTTTATTGGAAAAGTTTCTTTTACTTTGTTTAGTGACAACACAATTTTGTGAACGCAAGACCTGATAAAAGACAATTTAAAAAAGGTTACGCTTCCAAAATTCTTTACAGGTGCCTAGCTCTGTTCTCTAGAAAAATAGTTGTCCGAAGTCTGGACACAATATTTGTTTGTCCAAAACATGGCGTTTCTGTACAATCTCGCGTAAGGAATAATGCTTTATCTGATCTTTAAGCCTATTTTTCTCGGAACTACAGGAATGTTACTTATCAGGTCCTTGCAATCGCCCATAGAATTATAGTGTAATTTTATTTTATTGGGACAATCAAATCTCTGATGAGTAGACTTTTGTTTCTGTATTGCACGTGCTTCATTAGGAATGTGCCAATTTTGAAGAATCTTGTGCTCGACATCACATATCTCCTCGTTTAATCAGTGACAATCTGTCTGGTCAGTTATACGTTTATTTTTAACTTTTCACTAACAAAGTTCACGTACCAGTATCCAAAGGTTCCAAAAACAAGTACTGGTACGCGTGCCATAGTTTGAAAAACTTATGCTTAGTGCAAGAGTATCTAAAAGTGTGTTCGTCTTCCCATGGTCCACAAGTGATATATATTGGAGTTACCAATTCGTGTTGGGATAAATTTAGATTTACGAGTCAAGTTACGAAAGTAGAAATGGTCAGATAATTATGCAAAATGGCGGACGTCATGTGATCACCTTATCTGTTGATCTACTGATATTACGTTATCTGTTGGCCAACTGACATCAGGTTCCATGTTGTCCTCTGCCCTTTCACGTGATGATTGATAACGTTTAGAATATATATAAATCACAGCCATATTCAATCCACTAGTGGATGAGGCCTCTCCCCGAAGGGAGGAGTTGGTCTACTGCTCCCACGCTGACCAGACGGGTTGGGAGAGTTAGAATATATATATATATATATGTATATATATATAGAGAGAGAGGGCAGTAGTGTCGTATTCATTATAAGTTAACTTGAGCTTCAGTCTTGGCCAAGCTGCAGCAGCAGGAGCAGTATCAGCAAGTTATAGAGATGTTGACATCAGAGGATGAAGAGGTAGTGAAGACATTATCATTACTTGATAATGCATAAGACGAACAAGATAGAGGAAGAGACCGAACAATATATAGTTCCTTAAGATCTGAAGGAAAGTCACCATCATTATTATCATAATCTTTTACTGTAGTAATGAAGGAGAAGGAGGATGAAGAAGACGATGATATTAAAGAGGTTTATTCTTCTTTGGTTCCGAAGAAGCAGCAGGAGCAGAAAAGAAAGAAGTGTGTGTGTTAGATGGAGTGAGCTATCCTGAAAGAAACGTTTGTTCTATGGAAATACAGACATTAAGCAGACATCCTTGGGAGCAGCAGGAGCAGCATCAGCTGCAGCAACAGTAGCAGCTTCAGCAGGATCATCAATTTTGGTGAAATCTGCCCGAGTAATAGTAAAATCTTCCCCTTTAGTACCAGTATCATCACCAGGATCATCAAATTTTGTGAAATCTAGCAGAGTAATAGTGAGGTCTTCACCTGTCGTACAACCAGCAACAGGAGGAACATAAGCACGAGGAATAGTTGGAATAAGTGATCGAGTGAAAACTCTATAAAGTGTAAGTGTAGAAAGCAATGGTTAGATGAAAACTGTATTAAAGAAGCGTTAAAGAAGTATCTAAGTAGATAGCATTTTCTATTCACACTTTTTCTAATAAACCATATAATTTCAATGTAGACCATGATAAAATAAAGGCTGACAGAATAGCATTGAAAAAGGCGTTATAAGTATTAACATTTTCTAAATCCCTGTATGTTCCTACCAATGCAACTTCTCCGATCAGAAGTACATTTTGTACTTCAAAGTGAGGTGTTCGAAGAATATCCAAGAACAAAATAGCATCATTAACTACCCTGCTCTGTGTTAAATCAGTTCTCTTTCCCCACTTCCCAAACAGAAAATTTGAAAAGGGTTTTGCGTCAAAACGCAAACCAGGGCTTTCACGAATGCTATCAGGATTGAGTTGCATACCTTCTTGCTCAGCATACTCCTCAATGTAGTTTTGCTTTTCCTCCTCACTAGTATACTGAGATGGAAAACCAGAACTTCCTGTTTCATCTGCAAGAAATTATTAACATAATCCTCAAATTACCCCTCTTTCATTCTGAACTCGTAAATTTTGTACGTATCAAGAACGGTATAGCCTTTCTTCATACTTTCATGCAATTTAGGAGTGCAAAATAAGCGGGTGAAACAACGTTGGTGCTTAGTATGGTTACCATCATTACTATTCATTTCCTGCATACGAGTGCCACAGAGGCCAAATACAAGGCGTCCATTCGCATTGCATGGAAGCAATGGAATAGCAAGAACTTGAGGAGGAAGAACCTTGCAGCGCCATGAATTTGTTTGGGACCAGTACAAGCTTTTCCTTCATAGAAGGTAAGCTTACCAATAGGGAGAGGTCTGTTTTTCATGACATAAGGATATAAACTGCATATGTCGACATATCGAATGATTTCGTCTTTAGAACACTCATACAAAGACCTGGAAACTTCCGTCCGACGTCCCTGGAAAAAGTCTTTAGGCACTAATCCACCTTCAATATTTTTGCAGAGATCTTTAATAAATTTGCCCAATATGATGATTTTCCTTCACCTGTCGATGCCAATCACATTCATAGATTTCTACAAGCTTTAGACCACAACTTTCTAAATATTTATATCTCCTCAATGTCGCAATATCTCGATCGTTTAATGTTTCGCCATTTGTGTCATTGAGAGGCTCTTGGCAACCCTGCTTAATGCATGAATGACCATGCCAAAATCATCCATAAAATTCATAGGCATACGATGTTCCTTATCGTACCCGTCCACTTTGAATCCCCCAAATTCAACTTCATCTCTATTTTCAGCCGTAGGAATCGAAGCATCATTTAATATGAATTCCATGAACTTTAACCATTGTAATGCTTTCTTTCTCTGATGGTTACGTTGTCGATACTCGAATGGGCGAACAACAGGAATACTTTCCTCTCCTAAATATAAAGAGCGAAAGCATTCCACAGCATACGCAGCAATAGTACTTACTTGAAGAAAACGCTGGATCCCATCAGTCTTTCTTTAATTAAGTCAGAAAATTTAATAACTGCCTTGCGTAATATACGAAGATCGTTGCAGCAATATTCTAGCATTTCGCGTTGTAAGTTAAAAGTAGATCTTTTTCCATACACTTCACATGCCAAACCTTTAAAGCTTCGCGTTCACTTTCTGATTTATCTTCATCATCAAAAAGTTTAAGTTCTGGGCATGGTCTATCGTCATTTTGATTGTCCTCAATATTTAACAAAAATGGGAAATCACCCTTCTTTGAACTCTCACCTAATCCCATGGTAGCCTTTAATTTTGATAATTTCACAGACATGAATAAATACGTACCTTTGAAAGTAATATTACGTACACCCATTTGGATAATTCTCGCACCTTGGGTTATTATTTCAATAGTGATTTATTCCTTTTCAATGAGTACACGCGCAAGAAACGCAAAATCGAATTTCTGGGCGGTATTAAACAAACCACTTTATTACATCTAGAACCTTGTTGGAGAACGTGCTTCACACAACTTTCAATATTGTAAAACACAAAATCTCTTTCACTTTGTGATTTACCGCATTGAAAGCATTTGTAATTATCCTCTGTAAAACATTGGTGTGAGGCGCATATCAGGTTTTCCCGGTGTTCAAGTTCAACGTTTTTGTCCTCATTAAGTAGCATGGTCTCAGTGTCATACACTACATAACAAAAATCAGTTTCATGTTTCGCTTTCGTCTTTTGTACGAAAAAGAAATGGTCCTTTTTACGTACAACTTGCAGATAGTGCAGAATCGATCTCTACATACATGGGAATTATTACTCTTTGGGGGTATCGATATTTACAGTACACTGTGGACATAGTTTGACATAGTAACATACAGGTCTTCCCATCGCATTCTTGCTATGGTTATTATAGCATGATTGCGAAGGAAAACTTCTTAACCATCTTTTACAGAAGTTTAAGACGGGTCTCTCATTGTCAGAAGTTTCATAATCATGGTAGTCTTCGCAATGTTCGCAAAGGTATTCGCACTTATGCCTGTTACGCTCAACAAACGGCTACAAACAATCCCTGCAATAACCTTTACTCCTTAGAAAGGCAGGAATTGATTCAATAGCGTCGAAATGATTGTCATGATAAAACAAAATAATTTGTTTCTGGTTTGCACATTGTCACTATAGATGATCTCAGGGTCACGAGTAGCTGGTTTAAACGCATATACTACTATCTGAAAATCATGTCTATAATAATCTTGAAACTGATCAGTCGTTTAAATTTCCACCCAAAGTTGAAATATCATTTGCTCGTTTACAAAGATCTTTACCTTCCTTTACCCAGTTCTTAGGATGCTTTCTCATATATTTTACCTTAACATGATGAGAAAGCGCTCGTTGCTCCGCCATAAATTAAATTCTTGTTAAACAGTCGTACAAGTTGGATCCTAATTTACGCACTGCAATATTGTGTGATTGTAAGTACTCCTCCAAGGTTAAATACTTGTCATTATTCCGTTTCTTCCTTTCCCCTTGTTCGCGAATCGGTTCGGATATGTTAGCCTTAATGATCGCACTATCGGATAACAGAAGGGATTCATTCGAATTGAGAACATTCTCAATCGACCGGAAAATGTGTTCAGTAGTTAGATGGATTCGTCTACGCCACAGAATGATGATGTCTTTCCCGTTGACGTCATTACTACTTTCAAAACTAAATCCGACCCAGGATTGTGGATCCACACTAGATAATAAATTGTCTAATGGAAAATGAAGACACTAATCATACTCAGCATGCGTTAACCTTGAAATTCCAGCTTTTACACGTATGGATATCTCTTTACCTTTCACTGGAAATTTACGAAATCCGCGCACGCATTTACCTATAATGTCAAAGTAAGCCGGTCCTGTTCCTTGTTGCATTACCTCTGAATTCACATTTTTCTGACTAATTCACCTTGTTCAACTTCAGTAACTTTGTTCAATAATTGTTCTTCTGCCTTTGGACTTAGTTGAGTTCCTCAACCCTCATAGTAATCATACGCTTGGTCACATACCAGATTACCCTCAGATTAAAGAAGGCAGTCCGTATCACAAGAGAAACTATATTCATTTTTAACAATCGTTGAGGTAGAAGCAATAGGTGGAGGTTGAGTAAAAGAATTACAATGTACAAATGAAGTGGAAGGTATCGGACTGCAGATAGGTCTTGCCGTAGTTACGAATGTAGTTGCCTGCGTTAATACAGACGTAACTACATGACAGGAGCAGAAGCAGTAGTTGAAGTACAGGAAGAGGTTGCTGAAGAAGGCATTGAAGTTATCGTGGAAATAGGAATTGAATCTTCAAAGGAGAGGGAGTACTCACGGCTATGAGGAATAATATTCAATGAATCATCGTCATTCATAGAAACATATACTTCATAAATATCGTCCCTCACAACCGGAATCAAGCCAAAGTGAAAAGCCAGATGTGGATGAAGCATTCTCCCGTTATACTCGTCATTAAGTTCACTCAATAACATATAATGCTGGAAAGCCAGCCTAGAGTTAGAACGGGAGTCGAGGAAGCCAGCATTACCTAACTGAATTAATTCATTAACATGAAGGCATACACCAAAGAATTTGTTAAAATCGGACTTGGATAGAAGATGGAAGTGAAACAAAAAGTAAAAAACGTTACCTGAAAGGTAGTATTGCCTGCACGGCTAAGCGGCACAAATCAACCCACGCGTCATAGATGGACTCGTGGTCGGCGAATCCTTTGGCCTTGTCGGCCAAGATAACATGATCAGCACTTGTCAATCCCATGGTGCTATCCTTTCTTCTAACCGATCAATACATGATATCATCAAATAGTAAAGTAAGTAGATTCTTAGTATAGCAGTCAAACTTGCTTGCTAAAAATAATAAAATGAATTAATCTTTTGCAAGATAATTTCCTTCTTCAGAAATTGAAGTCATTTAAATCATTCTTTATAACTACATTATTATATACGCATGTGCACAAAGTGAATTATTAAATATTATCAGTATATTTCTATACAATCATACGGTAAAATATAAAATCTAATTACTTTAATTAATATGTCGCTCAATGAGAATAAGTTATTATTAATATTTATTTTTTATTTTCAGTTAAGGAGTAACAATTCTTCACAGGGCAAAAATGTGTGTTACTTTTATTAATTTAATCTTCCTTTAATTTACTATTACGTTTTTCCATACAATTCCAGATGTATTCACACTTGAAATCGGTAAGTTAATTCAATAGCTTCACCTATATCCATCTCAGACTGAGGCTTCACAGGATAGTGCCATGTTTTTATAGTGTAACCTTTCTTTCGCGCAAGAGCAGATGCCTTAATTATCTACTCTCTCTCTTTACGCATACGCAGATGCTTATTTAGCTTCCCCCATTCAGTGATTAAACAGCTTCCTCATAAGTCTATGTTTACACACACACTCTCAGCAAGGTTCCCCACAACAGCGTGTTTAAAATATGTATATATATATATATATATATATATATATATGTGTGTGTGTGTGTGTGTGTGTGTGTGTGAACCGGTGATTTCATTCAAGACCCTATCCTGAGTCATTCCGATCAAGACCATCTTATGTCCAGTTATTCAGTTCAAGTTTCAGACCGGATCACGTATGTTCTGATCAGAGCTAGTTATCCGGTTACCAAAAGTCACCCATTTTCAGCTCTGAAATTATTACTAAAGTTTTTCCATAGGTTTTCCACAGTCACACTATACAAATATCTGTTATTCAGTTTAACTTTCAGAGCAGATCATCTATCTTTCGATTAGAAAGGGTTATCAGCTTACTAAAAGTGATCCGTCTGAATGGAAAGAACTAAGCGTACCTTCAAAAATCTATTGCTTTTAGCGAAATACTAACAAAGGATCTAGCTCGCATGTTGCTGATACCCACCTTACAAAATTTTAACGTTCGAAAGTGAGTTAAATTAGCGTATCAAGATCTGAGAACACTACGAACCAATATGAACTAATAAAAAGAATGTAAAATACATCTGCATGTTCCAACTTCATTAAATAAGAGAGGCACTAGCTCACATCTTCCTGGCACCCACTCTAAAGAATTTCAACATTCTATGACGTCCAGAAGTAAGTTAAATTTCCATTCCAATATTTGAACACACTATAATCAGTCTTATCACTTCAATGCTATGTACCCCGAGTAGCTTCCTTCGTAGAACCTTAGGCTTTTAACCTTCTGGTCCAGGGTTCGAATCTTTGTTCGGGTCGGCTTACTTTTATCTTAGATTTTGTGTTCAGTAACGCTCGCTCGCTATCTCTAGAAATAAAGAGATTCCAAATTGAATAGCGGGTGAAAACACATGTTTTGAAATCTTATTTAAACTGTAACTTCTATCCTTCTGATGTGAAGTTCATTTGATCAAAAGGCAATGACAATCTACCAATATTTTCCCGAATCCTTTCCCTTCCCTTTTCTTCCTGCCTAAATACCATAAATAAAATTCAAATTACATGACTCCGTCCGAAACTTGACCCCAATGAGTCAATTGACCATCAGGAGGCCGATCATTCTCACTGATGTTTTTCCTCAGTCTCATCAGGCAAATCGCAAAAGATGTAATCTTCAGCACAGGCCCTAGCTGATCAAATCCTTTCCCTTCCGCTATCTCCCTGCCAAAAGACCATAAATCAAATTAAAATTAGATGACTCGGTCCGAAACTTGACCCAAATGAGTCGATTGACCCTCAGGAGGCCGATCATTTTCACTGTGGTTTTCCCTCATTCACCTTAGGCAAATGGTTAAAGATGGCACCTTCAACACAGGCCTTGTCTGACCGAATCCTTTCCCTTCCCCTATATCATTGTATAATGGTCATAAATAAAATTCAAATTAGATGACTCGGTCCGAAACTTGACCCAAATGGATAAAGATGGCACCTTCAACACAGACCCTGCCTAGCCGAATCCTTTCCCTTCCCCTATCTCACTGTCTAAAGGTCATAAATAAAATTCAAATTAGATGACTCCGTCCGATGACTTGACTCAAATAAGTCGATTGAGCCTCAGGAGGTCAATTATTTTCACTGAATTTTTTCTCAATCACATGAGGCAAATGGCGAAAGATGGCACCTACATTCAGATTCAAACTATACTATATCAACTCGAGCAAAAGATGCCTAATGCTTTATACTCTACATCCAATTGTTTTATCTGAGAATTTCTCATGTTTTCCATAGTTTCATAAGCTCAATAACAGGTATCCGCTGAAAATCTTTAAATATGAAAATAAAAAACTACTTACTTGAAAACAATATCGTAGATTGAATTCCACACATTATAATAGTTGTCTTTTTTCTTTCAAAAATACAACACAATAAGTGAACACTAAGTAAGTACCAACCGCTTCACTTGAAACACAATGATGAATATTGAATATCTACAGCTTTTACCCACCTCATTTTCCTACAATCATGCGTTTGAATTATCTGTAGATATCAAGAGTCACGTTTTCTTAATCTTAATCTTGACTAGCAAAGTTCAAAATCGTTTTTCAGATAATACAGGAAACTTTTACCCTACACTTTGTATTTCAACAAAATGCCAGCACATTATTTGTAGTTAAATTGCATTCTTAGATAAACAACTTGTTCTGTTTTCATCTCCTTGACGAAGTTTCTTCAAACAAAGCAATGCGTTTTCCTAGTATCTTAATTTAAACTTATTGATATCGCTCAGTTTATGTTCCACATTTCAGCAGTTAATCTTATAATAACATTTAAACATGCTGAGCTCATACAGCAAAGGTTATGTGCTAATCACAATTCAAAGGTTTTCTAAACGAAATGAAAAGTGTACACATTATCAATGATGTGTCCTTTCCCAAAAGCAACCAGGTTAAAGTTCAAGCTTCAGTAGGGGATAACACATCCCACTTATTAACTCTTTAATAAGACACAGCACTATAAGGTTCTGCTTCCTGTTCAAGTGTTAGCAAGTAGCACAAAAATTCCTGTCATGAATAAAAATATTATTTATATCTGTAAAGAGAAGGAACACTATAAGATCTATCACATAATCTACACTTACTAAAAGTTTAAAGTTCAGGGAAGCATCTCAGGAGGAAGGGGTGTTCTCCCGGCTGAAGATTCATATCTAAAACCAGTTTCTACACGCTGAATCAAAGAAAGGTCATCTCTTTATTTCTATCAGTCCAAATTATATCCCAATTTCAGATTACCTGCGTAACATCCCAAATAACAGTCCTAAAATCACAACCTTGTACAACAAGGTTAAATGTAAAAAACGAGGGGAAGGAGTGTAATATCCTAAATAACATCTCGTAAAAATCACAGTCCCGTACAACAACGTGTTGTGAGTGAGTCAGTCTTGTATATGTATAGAGAGTCATTTGCATACAGAATGTAAGTTAATTTGTGTATTTGTATGATAATTTAATCTAATATTAAAATTAATTAATTGTGAATATTTAAAATGTTGTATAATGCCTATTTTCTTCTCTGCTTTCATTCTGTTCTGCCGGCAGTTTCTCTTTCTTTACTTTTTCTCTATTTTAGAATTAAGGATTTTAAGATTTATAAATTGTGTAATTTTTATAGTTGTAATGCTTAACATATGATTTTTGAATTAGCTGTGTATTTTCGAAACTCTGAAAGGAGCTGAGCGGCGTTGAAGGTGTCTTGGACAGGTCACCGTAGGACATTGACCCTGTGCAACGGGTAAAGATATTAAATTTCCATGCCTGTCTCTGTGTCTATTTCTTTTTCCCCGCAGAAGTAGAAGCAGACTAAAGAGGTAGATTGGAACCTGATGGCGAAGAAAGCCGAAGCGACTTCGGAGGATAACGACACAACGAGGTTTGGGGGTTTGAAGCCTGTACGTTTAAATAAGGATTCGATTGGCTGACCGAGATCAGTTTTCAGTTATCCGCGACACCGAGTGGAAGTAAAACGGAGAGTCTGAGATGTAGAGCCTACTAGAAAAGTCAGGCCAAGCAGTCACTTAGCTGCGAGTAGGGACTGTTGGATTCTGAATGAAAATTTGTCTGAATGAATTTCTGAAGTAAACTTAGATAGAGTCCGATCTTATAAAATTCGGCGATGATTTTCACAGCAAGAAATTAGAATATGCTGTGAAGAGCTTGTACTTCGTGAAGTAAAGCTGCAGCGATCGTCCGATATCAACCCATCAATTTTTTGAAGAGAAGAAGGAAAAGCTGTAAGTTGTTTGAGTCTTGTTTCTCTTGAATTTAGGCGGGACCACTCCATAAGATTAATTTCAAGTCTCTATAATAACAATCATTTTGCTGTATATTGTAGATATTTACTGGCAAATTCATCCCCTGGGAAGATATAATATTTGGGAAAGTTTACCGTCCACTTTGAAAATCAGCGTTGATAATTTAATGAATGTATTGCAAGAATATTGCCTGCCTTTATGAATTTGTGCAGATGAGTTTAACACATTAATGGAATCTCGGATTGTCTAAGCTTATTCCCAGTGCTACACCACAATATCAAGGGGTACTCGTAGACACCGGAATATTGGTAGCACTCCTTTCAGGTGGAACTGGGACTCGTAGCCTAGTGGAACCGACTAACAAAGTCAGACCCTATTTTTTATGCTAAATGTTAGACATCAGCCCATTAATATGTAAATGAAATCTGAAATCGCCTAAAGAATCAGTTATTCACTTTGAGGGATTTTCAGTAATATCAGGCACTGAAGTTAATGCCATTGCGTGGGAAGTTGCGAGTCGGGTCAGATTAAATCTTACGTATATAAAGAGAAATTTGGTGTGGGAGAACTCGTTGTGTCGTCGAACTCACGCACCAGTGAATCTCCGGGAAAAATACTGTACAAACTTAAAAGTCTCTTATTACAATATATGTTTATCCTACTTTCTAAAAAATCGGAGTATCTGAATTGATTTATGCGATTTCCCTGGTATATTAAAGTAAGTCGAAATATATTATTCCAGATCAGAATTAATGGTAGAAAGGGGATTGATGCACGCCGTTAGGTATTATTAACTTGCAAATAAAACTAATTCCGGGGGCGAATATTTAGTGTCATCAAATCCTGTCTTAGTTCCGCTCCAAGTTAAGATAGAAAGTATTCGAGGGCTTGCAGTAAGTATTGGGAAGTTGCTGGTTATTAGCATATCTGGAGTTCTTGCTAGGGAGAAACGAAAACCCCGGGAAAACCCCAGAAAAAGTCCCAATAAACGCTAAATGCGGATGGGGAGTTCTCACAACAGAAGTTTCAAATCTGAAACCAGTTTCTACAAGCGGTACCATAAAATTTTATATCTTTCCTCCAATCAGTCCAAATTACACCTTAATTTAAATTACCTACCTATCATCCCAAATAACATCTTCTAAAAATCATAGTCCCGCCGTTTGTGAAAACAAGACACCAAAATGACGGATGACAATTTAAAAAAATTAATTCATTGTTTATCATATTTCTCCTCTAATATTACATATACAAACTTCTAAGCTCTAGAGAACCTCCCCTTACTCCTCTACATTACCTCATACCAACCACAGCCTGCTACATCCAGTAACAGGTCAAAAGCCAGTTTAAAACAAAGCGGCCATTTTAGGTCTAAAATGCTCACATATTCTTCTGAAGACCCACCAACAAAAGTCAGGAGGGGACGAAGTGTTGGCAAACACAAATGGTCGCCACTTTCTTCAGTCGGACGGGCCATATTGCATCAGTGCCACTAGCGTCGGATCGTTAATGCTACATGGTATACCACAGTTTGTTTACCGGAGATCGTACGGTAAGATCGTGAAAAATGCCCACGAAGTCGCATCATTATCCATGAAGACAATGCGCGCAGCCGCACAGCAGCATGGACAATTGAATTATTTCAAGCCTCCAACATACACGAAATGACTCATCCGCCTTACAGTCCCAACCACAGCTCTTGTAATTTATTCCTGTTTCCGATAGCTTGCGAAGCGCTTCATTTCCTACCCCCGAGGAGGCTGTCACCGCCTTCGTCCAATGCATTTATTTATTTATTAACTCGCCTATCACAGAGCAATTGCTCCAATGAAGATAGGTGTTACCCAGTACAATCAATGTTTTAAACAATATATATTTTACAGTTCTAGGGTATAATATATATGCTGAAAACATAAGCAACTTTGCCTAGAATACGATAGAATACAATATAATTATACACAATATACTCACACAGACTCGCACACACGCACTCACACACATGCCCAGACATAACTGGACTATATATATTTCGTGAAAGAAAGAAGATGAAGAAGAAGAAGAAAAAGAGTATTAGAAAAGAGACAAGTTGTTAATAGGAGAATATATAAATATAGTATACATTTAACATAGATTATGAACTCATGATATTCTAGGAATTAAATGAATAATAAAGAATAAAAAAACGGTATTGAACACACATAATTAAGTTTCAAATCAAAGGATACACATGGAAACTTCACCATTGTAATTGTTAACCTAATACTCATTTAATATTTCTACCATTGTTTTCTAAATAAAATAAAACTGTTTTCTTAAAATCTTCTATTTTCATACCAACATCTAGGTTGTAATTTATTTTTATAATTTCGTTATGTTCATAACACATTCTTATCATAGGAGAATTTTTATGTAAAATTGTTTTAAACTTTGGTATATAGAAAGGAAGTCTAACTCTTAAAATAGCCCGTTTAGTGTTGAAGTTCAAGGCTCTAAGTAGCTGACAACAATCTATTTTGGAATTTATTAATTTATATAAGAAAATTTGACCTTGAGTAAACCTTCTATTCTCCAAGCTAGATATTTTAAATTCATTTAATAAATACTTATAAGATATTCGTTCTCTGTATGCAGATCTTCTATATCTCTTATAGTATAAATATTTTAAAAATTTACCTTGTATTTTCTCAGTTTTATTAATATACGTTTGGTATCCTGGAAAGCAGACAATATTATTATATTCAATCTTACTTCTAACTAATGTATTAAACAATGTTACGGTTACTTCTACACTTTTAAACTCCTTTGTGTTTCTTATTACAAAGCCTAATAATTTATAACCTTCATTTAAAATATAATTACAATGGGGTATAGATGACAATTCATTGTCCATGACTATACCCAAATCTTTAATTTTATTTTTTCTTTCAATACTGCTACCATTTATTGAATAATTAAAGTGAACCGTGACTTTTTTTCTAGAATAAGTAATCGTACAACACTTGTTTAAGTTAAAATATAACTTATTCTCTTTACTCCAATCATAGCAGCTATCTATGTCCATTTGTAGCAATACTTTGTCTTGTTCAGTGATTATATCTTTATATAACTTCAAATCATCCGCAAACAACATACATTGTGCAGATTTAACTCTCTTTGGCAAATCATTAATAAGTATTAAGAAAAGTAACGGTCCCAATTTTGAACCTTGTGGTACACCAGATTTAACCTTATAAATATATGAATTTTCGCATTTATATGTCACAAATTGTTCCCTGTTATTTAAATATGATAATATCAATTTCAATAAATCGTTAGATATTCCAAATGTGGATAATTTTTTCATTAAGATACCATGGTCAACTTATCAAATGCTTTTGCAAAATCAAAATGTATTGCATCAACAGTTTCACCAGAATTTAGAGCATCAGATATATATTGTGTATAGCAAACCAAATTAGTTGATGTAGATCTCCCGGAAATAAATCCATGTTGACTTACAGACAAATAAGGTTTCACATGATGATACAGCTTTCCATAGATTATATGTTCAAATACCTTTGCTGGCAAACTAATTAAGGAGATAGGTCTATAATTTTCTACGTCGTTTTGATTCCCTGATTTAAATATTGGGCAGACCTTACTTCGCTTCCACTTGTCTGGAAATATTTGTGTTTTTAGGATTAAATTAAAAATTTTACAAAGAGGCTTAACCAATATTTCCGCGTATGCCTTATATATATAGGCTGGAATCATATCAGGTCCACTCGATTTTTTTGGTTTAACTTCCTTAAGGGCCTTAATGCATTCTTGTTCATTAATACTATTAATAACCAGGCAGTCAGGAATCAATGTATGTGGTAAATTGTTTGTGGAATCAACAAGACTACTATCATCGTATACCGAACTAAAATAGTCTGCAAATGCGTTTACTATTTCCGAATTTGTTAATGTATGGGCATTATATCTATTTCATGGCATTACTAAAATTCTGTTTGTTCCTTTTCATTTTCATATACAACCAAAAACCTTTAGTATTTTCCCTTAGATCACTTTCAATATTTCTAATGTAATTTTCATAAGCTTGTTTAATTAATTCTTTGAAACTACGACGTAACTCTTTAAACATGTTCGTATTATAGGCGGATTTATGCTTCATTTTCCTATGATACTCCTTAAGTTTTAACATATTCATTATTTCTACTGTAAACCATGTTTGATATTTGCGATTATGAAAAACTTTGTGCATTGGTACATTTTTATCTAAAACATTATAAAAATTGTTGTAGAAATTGTCTAACGCGTAATTAGGATCATTTGAATTTATAACTGATTTCCAGTCTACCTCTTCAAGATCCTTATATAGTTTATCGAAGTTAGCCTTAATAAAATTGTACATTAAAGTATATTATGTTTCCCTATTTGTAATCCTATTGCTGAATTCCAATTGAATGTTTATAGATGCCTGCAGATATTTAGTCCCAGTGCTTTCACACTTGGTTTCAGCGGATGAACTGCCATGGAGAATACTTTGAAAAAATATAGCAATCATACTTTTGGTCTCTGCTGTTTCATTGGCGTATGTTAAAAAACATTTTGTGTCACCAAGATTCTTTAATATTCAAACAATAGAACTTAAAACATACAACGGGAAACAAAAGCATAATCATTTTCTTAAAATTTTTAAATCAGAAACGAAATATACTGTTTCTTCCATAGAGTTCGGAAGAAAATAGAAAGAACATACATGACGTCAGTAGAATAGGGAAGAGAACGTCTAAAAATTATGGGTTGCCTAGATTCCAGGGGCAACCATCACGTGGTTGAATTAACGTGGTAGGTAGTTGACCCCACGTGGTAGGTAGTTGACTCCCACGTGGTAGGTAGTTGACCCGCATGACGTGGTTTGGACGTTCGTAGAAGACTACGAATGAATTTTGGGTGGGAAAAAAGTGATGACATAATCGAAGAGTGACGCAAATTTAAGATGGCGGCCGTAATGATCCACGTAGGTGGCTTGAGGTGACTTAGGAGGTGTTTGTATGAGACTACGCTTGAATTTTGGTGAGAAAACTGACGTCATAGGAAACGTATTTCAACGAAGATGTGGTGTGGAAATTCCCCATCACGTGAAAGAGGTCATTGACCTGTGATGTTGACAAATGCTGAGTGCAACGTAATCATAGTGAGATTGTAGTGCTGGAGCAAGTCAGAACATGATTTTTGACGTAACGAAGTGATTGTCCGGGAGGCAGGATAGTACAAGATGTTTGACGTCACGGCGTGGGTACAAGCGGGCAGTTGACTATTGACGTCAGAAGGTCATTGACAGGATGTAGGAAATTACTTGTTACCTGACGTCATGGGGTGGGTGAAAGTTTTTGATTATATACTTAGAGGGTAGTAGTGTTGTATGTATCATTATAAAGAGAGGCAAGCTTCAGTCATGCCAGAGCAGCAGCAAGGTGTAGCACGTCCTGTTAAGTTAGGAGTAGAAGATGTGGTAGGAGCTTGACGATATATTGGAATTATTGGATAGTAGTTATGGAGAAAAAGATAAAAGCCTTACCATATATAGTTTGTTAAAGTCTAAAGTGAAGAGTGAACCATCATTATTATCTTCCTTTTCATTTAATAAAGAGGATGATGATGACGACGAGTATATTAAGGAGGTCTATTCTTCGTTAGTGCCAAAGACAAAGACGGAAGATGATGATATTAGTGTGGTATATTCATCATTCGCTCCAAAGACGAAGAAGAATACAAAGACGAAGCAGCGTGTGTTTGAGGGAGTTGAATATCCTGTAAAGAAACGTTTGTGTTGTGATAATGCTGGAGTGAAGCAGTCATCATCAATACTATCAAGAGCAGCAGCAGCGGCAGGAATAGCTCCACTACTACTAGGATCAGCAGGAAAAGCAGTAGCAGCACAACCAGCAGTAGAGAAAACCAGCAGGAGGGACTCGAGTAGTTGTGAAAAGTGCCAAGTGTGGATGCAAGAACAAATGTGTAGATGAGAACTGTATTCGAGTAGCTTTACATCAGTGGAATCCTAAAAGTGCATAGATCTGTGAAGGGTGTTTTAATAAAGAAAATAATCAAAGTGAGCATGCGTGTTTAGGCTATATCAAGCCAAATATGCTAGTAACAGGCGAAGAAATTGAAAAACATTTTCGTAAATGTGTATGGCGAGTGATCTTAAAACCTACAACAGAGATAGAACTGTACGGTATTTATAAGCAAGGTCATCCTTAACTGAGTAATGTTGATGATGATGAAACAATTGTACGAAATATGAAATATGGGCTATGGAAGGTGGAAAAAGTTCATATGCAAGGTGTTATTGATTTGTTACATGACAAGGATCGCAAAGGAAAAGATTGAGTGCGACTCTAAGGTACTCTAAAAGGAACAAGTGAAAAATGTCAGACTATTGTGTATTTTGTGCTGGTATTTCTGTTGTGGACTCATGTGTTTTACAAACTTTTCGTACTTATTTAAAGGTTAACCCAATGACTTGTAGTGGCTGCAAGTTAAAGATTCTTCTTAATAACTGTATATATGTGTGGAATACGGGGAAAGTACTTTCAAAACATTTGTGGAATCAAGTGAATCACCATGAAACTTTTGTGGAGTACTATGAAATTTTCAAACGACAAGGTCATGTAAGTATGTCCATGAATACCTTTTTCAAAAGTTGTCGAGAATTAGTTTATAATACTGAATTCATTGCTCAACTCATACCTGATGTCATTCATGAGCAATTTTGTGCAGAAAAGTCTGTAAATGTGTCTTCAGAACAGTACATTATTGATTTACAGGGATTTAAAATCTCTGCACATGAGTGTATTATAAGAGAATTTTGTGTCGTAGCATGTGATGCTAGTCTTTTATTCCACTGTTTAGTAAAACTTCCATGTGAGATTACGGAAGTAGGAGTAGGATATCAAAAACGAGTGCAATGGTTAACACAAAACTTTCACGATTTGCATTGGGACACATCAAATGGATACAGCGTTTCACATCTTCGTAGTATAATGTATTCACATTATCGTCGTCGATTAAGTGTTTATAAAATTTATTAATTAGACTTCTGGGACCATGAGAAGTCATGAACTAAGATCCTTCAAGAACAGAAAATAAGCAGCTTAATTTATTTACAACAAGTGAGTGTTTTTTAAAATCTATTTTGTGCCTATGTGTACCATAAGAACCTTGAAGCTGTTTCAGTACATAATACATGACGTCGAATAGAAAGTGAAAAGGAAGTGCCCTTGCCTTCCTTGTTCTATAAAAATATCATACGAAAACAACTTTAGGTATAAACATCTACGTCCAAAAAGGAGAAAACTAGTCGACTATAATTTGTATAAATAACATCCATTTTGTTTGTTCATTCTACTTGCTACCGCGATTCTTTACTGTACGCATTCAGTTTACTTGCTGCTCAAGACAGCACTTCGTTAGTAGGCTAATCTTCGTCTAATAATTCATTCAGTTTAATTCCTGGGGTTATAACCCAGAATCTCGCAATTTAACTTCATTCAGTTCACGAGTTAGTTACTTTGATCCTTTAAAACTCAGTGTTTACTGTCCTATTTGCCGAATCATCAGCATGACACTCGAGTAAGTAATTTTGGCAACTTTGTGCCGTTTGATTCTTTCTGAATTGTGGATTGGTCATCCCTCTGATGAACAATCCCTTTCTGCATACATAACAAAGCAAATTACAGAGAGACGTTCTTAGCTTTGGGATAACATTGGTTTCCTTAGCGATTCTTTTAGTGTACTTTATAATTTTAAGAAACAGACTTTCCCTGATAATTCAGGTCCTATGTTAATAACTTTGACAGCTTGGATACATTAAAATATTATTCAGTATCAACAATCAATTGTCTCATTTGCAATAGAACATATTACCAATCCTATGCCAAGTAATTTAAATAATCAAATATCTAATCACCTCTTAATTAAAAATCACTGAAGCCTTTACCCTCCAGAGGTCGAAATAGTAGAATAATTTTTCAATTGTGTTGAAGTGAAGCTACATTCCTTTGTAAAGGTCTTGAAAAAACCACAGTGGATTGAAAAACTATTTCACTTGCAAAGTGTAAATCATGTAAGTGAAATGGAATGTCCTGCCCTGAAAACATTGAACTTGAATATCGGTATGTCTAAGTGTACTTATCATGACCCTGTCGAGGTGAATGCGTGTGCATTAAGAAACTGCTTACAACAACAACATTGGATGAAACATGAGAAACCAAAAAATCTTGTAAATACCTTATCAGCCATGCAAATGTAAGAAGCATGTGTAAGTTGTTTTTGTAAAACGCTTTTACTCTTAAATAATAAAGAACGATACTCTATGAATTTGTTTTTCATTTCAAATCAGGTTAAATGATAGCAAAAATGTTTAGATTATATAAACATATTTATCTATTTTTAAATGAAGAGTAATATACAATTCTATTTAAAACGTAGCTTGTTTTTTGTTTTATGGTTTGTTTAACATATTTTACTACAATTTGATCATTTTTTTTCGAATGAACAGTATTGAATTTTGGTATGTTATTAAACCTCCTTACACTAAAGTAAATAAAGACTATACAAAATAATCCACAAAGGATGGATCTATTATCTTGAACTTGAAATTTATTATATTGATACAATTTACAATTTCGTTTTAAGAACGTTACAATTTGTTTAGGAGGTGGTCTTGCAAAGGTATGAAAATAAAAAACCCTTGCATTTTCATTAATATAAATTGCAGTCCAATGACTTCCTCCACTTGAGGAAGAACTTAAATTAACAATAAATGCTGCTGGAAACTGTAAACGAACAGTACTCTTGCAGATAAACAATCACGTAAAATAACTTTCATCAGTTGGTCCGTCCATATTGTTTGTTATAGGACTTGATATGTATACACACTTATTTTAACACTGATAAACCAAGTTCATAAAATTTAATATAATTTGCATAGGTCCATCCTTCTTTCAGTGCACATCGGAAATAGGAGAATCGATACAAATAATGAACACACTGTCTTGAGGGATGTACCAATTGAGAAAAGTGAGGACACTTTAATTCTTCCTCTAGGTTGATTACACTTTTTCCAAGGATAGATTCGAGAAATAATTGTCTTGTTTTCCCGAAAGTGTACACTACACTACTGTGCTGAGTATATTTGGTAATCACATTTTTAACTTCACTGTAGGGGATATCACCATCGTTCCACTGGAGACCGTAGAGATGCTGAGATAGGTAATCGTTATGTAATCGTAATGCTGTTGATAACTGGGAGTAGGGGAAAGGAGGTTTAAAGATCCAACTTTGTGAACAATCCAAGTCAGGATTTATAATAACAAGTTCTTTCAAGACTAACCTTTCGTGTTCGTCCTCGTCATTTTCACCACGTGTGAGAGCAGAGAAGTGTACTAGAACCCGCATCGTGACTGAATGAAGTCAAAATTAAAATGTCCCATCGGCATATACATTTCTATTTCTATCAATTTCTATAATCGAATCAAACTGAGCATAGACAATACATGATACAGACTGTACTAGTCCTTCATTAAAATATATTTTTATATTAACAGGAGAGTCTCTTACAACATCCCAAGTACAATCATCAATACTTTCTGTAGGAGACAGAATAAATGGG